>CANSNZ010000302.1:0-52500 GCA_947646795.1 Beta lomatogona | reverse complement strand
TATTTGGTTTCCATTAGAGTGAGAAGGGACAATAGATATTACTCTGAATTTGGAATCAAATAATGTTGTTGTATTAATGGGTGACGGTTTGATGGTATGAGAGTGAAGTTCTATAAAAACAACAGAAAGAATTGCTCAGATTTTCGTACGTGTGGCTTATTTGGGTCGTATTGTAGACCATTATATTATGGAGACCAAATGTAAGTAATATAATTAACATGACAATTTGCAAATACATGTGTAGATGGATAAAGCATCAACAATCAAGGATGCTATTAGCTACATAAAAGAACTGCATGAGCAAGAGCGAAGAATCAAGGAAGATATAGCAAACCTCGATCTAAGGAGATGCAACAATAATGGAGATAATAACTCAACGTGCTCTACAATTGATTTTGAGCAAGAATTTCTTTCTTATTAAACAAAAATAGTACTGATCATGACAGACAACATTATGATTTCAATAACTGCTGCAGATCAACTATTATTGATGACTTAAAAGTGGGTGCATATTCTCGAAATTATGTTGATTTTACTTCTTAAAATTTTAATTTTTTTTCCGGCAATATCTAACATAAATTTCACTTTTTACACAAAATCAATTTGCTAAATTTGCCAAATAGTAGTATAACTGCTACAATTTGCTTTAATCTTGTTTCTAGCTAATACTCCATCTGCTTTTATTTAGTTGCTACATTCTTTGTTTTGGAAATTGAACCACTAACTTTGACCGATTATTTTGATTTTTTTATAAGTAAAAATATAGTCATGTGTGGTCTTGTTAGATTTGTCTCGAAGTGTAGATTCATAATATCAAATTTTTACTATTTTTACTTAAACGAAAGAAGAGATATTAAAGGTTACATAATGTCTTGAAAACCGCGCACCAATAATGTAGTAAAAAAAAAAAAAAGGGAGTAGTCATGACTTTCATTTAAAAGAAGTATGTTGTTATCTTTTTACGCCATATTCTTTTGAACCGAATTTCGTTTAATTCGATTCAATTCCAAAATAATAATAATAATAATAATAATAATTAAGTTAAGTCCACTTCAAGTCGGTTACATGCAATTCAATTCGGTGCGATTCAATATACTTAAGTTCAGTTCATTTCACCTTAAAATAATAGGGACTTAATCGTTTAACCGTCTCTCTTTGTCAATTTCAATGTGGTCCAATATGGTGTCTTCATACTATTACTTAAAAAAGCTGTATTTGTATCAAATTTTTTCAATGTGGTCCAATATGGTGTCTTCATACTATTACTTAAAAAAGCTGTATTTATATCAAATTATTATTATTTTTTTTCTATATAAAAGTGGTATAAAAGGTCAATGTTATGAACTTTGACTTAAAAACGGTAAGTATGGAACAATTATTAAGAGACATAACGAGTATATTATAAATCATATCTAAATGAAGAACAAAAGACATATATATGGATTACAACTAGTGGTGTCAATCTGGGTCACTGGGTGGGTTTGGGTTGACCCAACCTGGGTCGGAATGGTTTGGGTCGGAATAATCTGGGTGAGAGTGTGCCATGGGTCGGAACTGGGTGGGTCGGGTAGACTTGGGTCGGGTTCAACTGGATGAGAGGGCTCTCGGAACTGGGTCAGCTGGGACTGGGTCGACCGGTATCTGGGTTGGGTGAATTTGGGTCGGAATGGAATAAGGTTAAGTTGGCCCAAATCGGCTTTCGGAATAACTTGGGTCGGAATAAATCGGCTTTCGGAATGACTTGGGTCGGAAGAAATCGGCTTTCGGAATGATTTGGGTCGAAAGAAATCGATATCGGAATGACTTGGGTCGGAATAAAGCGGCTTTCGGAATGACTTGGGTCGGAAGAAATCGGTATCGGAATGACTTGGGTCGGAATAAATCGGCTTTCGGAATGACTTGGGTCGGTATAAATCGGCTCTCGATTGGACTTGGGTCGGCTGAAGCCTCAAACCGGCGGCGTATTGACTTGGGTCGGAACAAATCGGCTCTCGGAATGAATTGGGTCAGAATTATATATATATATAGAGTTTTTTGTGGGGATATGCCAGGGTAATAGGGCATTTTGTGGGGATATACCTCACTAATTTTTTTTTGTGGTGATATACCAACCTAAATTTAAGTTTTGTTAAAAGGTACCAAAAACACTATTTCCGGCGAGAAAATCAAATTTCCGGTCTTTGACTTGGTAGGAACTCGCGAGTGAGCCACAAAGTGACAGTGAGGAAGTTGGAGGGAAATGAATGTAATAGAAGCAATTGAATATCATGCACTATACAAAGAGTAATTAAGCAAGTCAAAGGCCAGAAATTTGACTTTCTCGCTAAAAATAGTGTTTTCGATACCTTTTAACAAAACTTAAATTTAGGTTGGTATATTCCCACAAAAAAAATTTAGTGAGGTATATCCCCACAAAATGCTCTATTACCCTGGTATATCCCCGTTATATATATATATATATATATATATATATATATATATATATATATATATATATAAAGTTACGAAGTCGAAAGTTATAACAATTAACATGTGATATACTGATATTGTGAATTGTGATTGAGTCATTGTGAATTTTGCGATAATACATTGATACTTATATTACTAATTTAAAAAGTTACCAAACTAAGACTTATAATTTATATAGTTATATTGTTGGCTATTGCCCATCGGGTTATTCTTATTCATGATTGCATAAGTATTCAAGTAACAACCATAAGGGCTAAGGCATAAGTAGATACCGATTATTGATTAGAGTCAATAAACTATTAAACTTAAACATTTAGTTAGTTAGTGACTTACTCATTCTCACTGAGTCACTATATAGCAACAAAAAGAGTTAGAATTAAAGAATTAGGTTGACATTAATGAAAGCATCGTAATTATAAAATTGTTCGACTTTCATCGTTAATGGAACAACTGAACAAGTAACAATGATCAATGTTAATCGAATATGAAGATGATAACTGTGATCAAGATGATACATAATCTGATAATCATATCAGTAGAGGAAGAAACATTGAAACTATGAAAGTAGATCATAGTTAATACCAATCATATAAGTGGAGGATCGTTGATGTTTCGGTTGTTGATCTTAAAAGATAGTAACATAGGAGGCGATATTATTAAACGGTCCATATTTGGAAAACCACGTTACGGTTATTTATTATACAAAATAGTGCTCGATTTCATTACACGATTCACAATAACCGAAGCATCATTAGATTAGATTAATCGAATTTCGTTAAGTTAAGGTTCACATAAATCAAATGATTATAAGATTGATTGTCTTTGACATTAATCAAAACCATCAAAAGATTGATCGTCTTTCATCTTTCGTGTTACGGGGTTCTTTATACAAGATAGGTCGATCATCGATGTTATTACATGGTTAACAATAATCGAAGCATCATTAGATTGATCGACTTTCATCGTTGATGTTTCAGTTGTGGATCTTAAAATATACTAAGATAGTAACATAGGACTTAGGAGTCTCGAGTCTATTTGATCATCCGTCTCTTTGAGTTGCTATATGTATCGTTGTATCGGTATTACGGTAATTTAATCTAAACACTTTCCTTTTTGGTTCATTTCTTTTTAATCTATACACTGTTGCCTTTTCTATTATTTGTAACCTATTCCATCTACTTTCTCCTCTTTATCCACCCATTCAGTGACTAGTTTAATCCATTTAGTGACTAGTTTATTCCGTTCGGTAAGAATGTCGGGTAATTTTTTTGAAATTGCCTGTTGTAGTTCAAGAATCAAGAAAATAAAGGAAGGAGAAGAGAAGGGATGATTAGGATAGTGTTGGGTCAGATTGAAATGGAATGGGCTTGTTAGGAAAATCCAAGCTTAGGTTTGTCTAATTTTATGTTAAAATTAGACCGCCTATTTTAATAATTTGTGAAATAATTATGATTATTTGGAAACGGGGTTATAGGGTATGAGAATTGGGTTTGAAGTTTAGGGATTAGGAGCATGGAGTTTAGCCGTTTAAAATGAAAATTTAGGAGGGAACTTTCCCTCCAAAATTATAAACATATTTACCAAGGGAAAAAAAAAGGCGGGGTAAATACTAAATACCCTCCAAAACAAAACTTGGTGTAGATATCTGATTGGATTTTACTAATGTTCCACAAAATAGAAATAACCCCCTCAATTATTTACAACGATACTTACTGGTTCCTTCTCTGTTCTCTTAAGTTTGCAATTTCCATCTCCTCTTTCATTCCCCCAAACCCCTAATGGTAGATCCTAACAATTTTCACTTATGGTCTCCATTTCTGAACAATATGTGTTGTTGGATACTTCTAATCTTGAAATTTTAACCAAATTCATGGAATCCGATAATTGGTCTTCATTCCAAGAGTTTCTTCAATGTTGGGGGGTAATTTATTTACACATGTTTTTTAATGATTTTCTATATGTATTAATGATTTACCCCCAGACCTTATATTTTCTGTTTTGCCTTTTTTTTATTCCCGGTTTTTTTCGTTGACTCTTGCTAATTTTGGGTTTCAATTAATTATTCGAATTGCAAGTTCCGGATTTCCCCTTCAATTTATCTTCTTTCGTTCCTTTGTAAACTTTTGATATCTAAATATTATGAGTTTCCTTTTTTTTTTTTTGTATCTGAAAGTTTTTAACAAACTGGGTCTTTCTAATTTTTCTACATTTGTTGAATCTGATACATCTTTTTTTTTTTTCAATCTGAAATTTGGGAGACTTCCACTTCTCTCTCGTCAGTCACGCCGGCGTACAGGTTGGATACCGGAGTTCAAACAACCAGATGGCCAAGATCCGTCCAGTTCCGGGTAAGTTAACACTTCACACATTATTTGTTCCCTTAGCTTCTTCAATTCTCAATTGCTGATTAGAAAAACTGGAAGTTGAATTAACCTAAATTGTGGTCGTATGTCTGTGCTACTTAAACAACAGTGACTGGCGACAAGGGGCAGGAAGTTCTTAGATGTAGCTTGGAAGACTTTTTCTGTTGATTTGTTTTTAATGTTGCCTGCATCTTACTTACTGATAATATGCAATAGCTATGGATTGCAGCATATGGGCATCATCTTTTGATGATAATGATTATATAATTGATCGTGAGAGGACTATAACAATGACTGGCGACAAGGAACAGGTTGGGTCTGGGTTGCATGCGGGTTCACCCATGGGTCGGCCCAGTTTTTGACACCTCTAATTACAACCTGACCCAGAAAACTATTTTTAATTTATTCCTTAAATTTTATTTTAAAAAACTTTTAGTTCCCTTAAATTAATAATTAGAGTATATAGTAATTTTTTAGTTTGGAAGGAAGGTATATAGTAATTTAAACATAATACTTCCTCCGTTTCTAAATAAGTGCAACATTTTCCATTTTAGGAAATGTCACAATAAGTGCAACATAGCTTAAATTGCAAAGTTTTTTTCTTTTTATTTACAGGATTGCCATTACTTAATTCTCCAACAACATAATCAACTTATCATCTACCAACCTAAACAAAACTAATTACTCAACCCACCCAACCCTTCACTCATCTCGGCCACCCCTCAACCCACCACCTCTCTCTCCCTCTCTCTTCAACTTAACCCACCACCTCTCTCATCCTTAACTTAACCCACTCCCCCTCTTGTCAACTCAACCTACTAACTCAACACCACCAGCACCAACCTAGCCGACACCACCAACCCCACCGACACCACCACCAACCCAATACCACCCAGCCGACACAACTACCCTGCCGGCACCACCTTCTATTATCCAGATTTTTCTACTATCTTCATTCTCTCTCCTCTCCTTGTTTTCCTCCAACTCCTTCTCTCCTTCTATCTCCTTTCTCCAAAGTCGGCGTTTGATTTCAACGACGGTCGTGTTAGATCTGGTGGTGGTTAGGAAATTTTATGGGTGTATCGTCTTTTTCGAATTCAAGGGTTTTTTGTTGGTGGTTTTGGGGGGTGTTTTCAAAGGGGGGTATGTTGGTGGTGTAGGTCGTGTTAGATCCGGTGGTTTTTTGTTGATGTGATATGTTGCTACGATGGTGGTGGTGGGTATACAAAGAAAATGCCGATGGTGGTGGTGGTTGATGCGGTTGAAATGGCGGTTTCGGGGTGGTTTCGAAGGGGATGTTGGTGGGTTTGGGGGTGGTTTCGAAGGGGAGGTGGTGGTTTCGGGAGTGGGGGGTGGTTTCGAAGGGGAGGTGTTGGTTTCGGGGAGTGGGGGGAGGGAAAATGGGGTGTTTTCCGGTGGGCGGGGGCGGGAGAGAGGGAAAGAAAATATCCGGTGGCGGTGGCGGTGGTGGTTGAGGTGGTCGGTGGTGGCGTTAGAAAATATCCGGTGGCGGTGGCGGTGGTGGTTGAGGTGGTCGGTGGTGGCGTTGTTGTGGTGGATGGCAGGTGGAAGATGGTGGGGGTATTAAGTTGTTGGATAATTAGTTTAGTGTTTTATTTAACGGTTTTTTCACCAAATGCCCCCGAGTTTTCACGAAATTCACCGGGTACCCTCGCACTTTTGAAAATACACCTAGTACCCCTCGGTTTCAACATAATACACCCAAATGCCCCTAGTGACTAACGGCGTTAACCGCCGTTAGTTTTTAACCTTAATTTTCCGTTTTATACCCTAATTAACCCTAACCCTAAACACTAACCCTAACCCCTAAACCTAAACCCTAACCCCTAAACCTAAACCTTAACCCTAACCCTCCCCACCATCTCACCACCCCCTCCCCCCCTCCCACCACCCCCCCCCCACAGCTCCCTCCTCCCCCATCCTCCCGCAGCCCCCACCCCCCGTCGACCCTCCCGAGCTCCCCCCCCGTCGGCTTTTCCCGCCCCCCGTCGAATCTCCCCTACCCTACCCCTACCCTCGAATCCCCCCTTCCCCACCCCTGTCGAATCCGCCTCCAATTCCGCAGCCCGGCTCGTCGTCGTCTGCAACTCTCTCCCTTCCCCACCCCTCTCGCTCGTCGTCCGCAACCAATTCGCGGAATTTGAACCCACCCTCTCACTGGGTCGACTACAACCGAGTACATTACCGAATTTGACGGGGATGGGGGAGGGGGATTTAAGGAGGGGGAGGGGGGATCGGCAGGGGGGGGGGGACTGCGGGAGGGTCGGCGGGGTGGGAGGAGCTGCGGGAGGGTGGGGGGAGATGTTCAGGTGGGAGTGTTGAGACGGTGGGGGAAGGGGTGGTGGGAGGGGGCTGCTGGGAGGGTGGGGGAAGGGGTGGTGGGAGGGTGGGGGAGGGTTAGGGTTAGGGTTAGGGTTAAGGTTTAGGGTTACAAATTAGGGTTTAATTAGGTTAATTAAGGCTAATTAGGATTTAATTAGAGTTAAGACTAACGGCGGTTAGCGCCGTTAGTCATTAGGGGCATTTGGCGTATTATGTTGAAACTGAGGGGTACTAGGTGTATTTTCAAAAGTGCGAGGGTACCCGGTGAATTTCGTGAAAACTCGGGGGCATTTGGTGAAAAAACTGTTTATTTAATTAATTAACCTAATATCTATTTTAAGTGTGGGGCCTAACTTTCTCTCTCTACTTGTCTTGGTCTGTGTGCCGTTTCTCTCTGTTGCACTTATTCTAAAACGGAGGAAGTATATGGTTTCTATCGTACAGATAACGGTGTCTTGCGCAGGAGGGAGGACTGTAATTGTCACTACAGCTCATATCACTGCCGTAGGCCCGAAAACTTTGAAGACCGTTTATGTTAAGGCCAGTCTCTTTATTTGAGTTATTTTCTACTGATCAATGATCTCTCCATACCCAGAAGTCTGACGTTTGTCTCCAAAACGAAACTTAATTGCATTCTCCAACTAGGTAACACTTGAAAGTTGAGATTTGAGATATATGTCGGTTTTCGTGATAGAAGTATTAAAAGAAGGATATTTTTTAGTTTTTACATTTCCCTCCGTCCTAAAAACATGGTTCAAGGTGATAAGTTGTATTGTCGTTATCAAATGTTATTTTATTAAAAAGTAGATGTGATAAAAGTTGACGGGTATTTTTTAATTAGAGGAGAGAGAAAGTTGAGTAGTTTTTTTATTGATAAAGACAAAGTTAGGGGCAAGGGAATGTAAGAAAACTAATATAATAATAGTGGGGCCATGTCAAAAATGAAAGTGTTCAAATTAATTTAGGACAAATATATATATAAAATGTTCAAACTATTCTCGGACGGAATAGTGCCTTCTTATATCCCATTTTTAGAATAACTACCTTTCTAAATTTTTATTTAACTCAACTACCTTTTGAGTTCCTTAATTGTTGGTTTTGCTATATGCAGAATCTGAGATTGAGTATAAAAGGTTTTGTATTTGCTTGCCTGACAATTTGCAATGGGTTGTATATATATGACGGAGACTTAGAGAGGAAAATAAAACTAAACCTAGTAAGCTAAAGAGGCTTAAATATGATAGGATATAACAAAAGTATGTTCATGGGACTTTTGTCTAACACTCCCCTTCAAGTTTGATACTGAAGCACTCAGAGAGCAGCAGCATAGTGATCCACCCGAGGGAGTTGCATGAATTGGGATAGGATGTGAACAAAGTAAGATACTTTCGGTCGCGTAAGAGTGAGATAAATTTGACAACCAGTGATTATTCGATAATGCGCTGGATCCTCACAGAAATGACTATCCGAAGAACTAGCAAGGCGATGGTTTTATGGGAAAGGAGTATCAACATGCTTAAATCCAAGAAGTCATGCATATTGTCATTGGCACATAAACAGACCATGTGGAGACCCGGCAAACTCAATGCTAAGAAAATATTTGAAGGGTCAGATCCTTTAACTAGAAACACTTATCAATATGAGTATTTCTTAAATGATACATAGAGAGCAGGTTGATTATTAGCCACTAGAATATCATCCACATAAACTTGCACTTGCACAATAGCATCACCTTTACGAAAGGTGAAGAGAGCATGATCAGCATGGAATTAAACAAATCCACATCGACAAAGAGAAGTAGCCAACTTGGCAAACCATTTATGTGGATATTGACATAAGCTATAGAGGGATTTGCGAAGACGAATGACATTGCGAGAAGAGGAAGAAGAAAAACAAGGCGGCAAGCGCATATACTTTCTCATGCAAATCGCCATGTAAGAAGGCATTATTAACATTAAGTTGATGTATTTCCCAATTTTCGCGAGGGGAGCAAATGTGTTAGAAAAATCTTCGCTTGTTTTTTGACGATTTTCAAGAACGACGAGGCGCGCTTTATAGCGCTCAATGGTGTCCTCTGACTTTAATTTGTTCTTGTAAACCCATTGGCAATCGATAGGAATTTTTCTAGGAGGAAGATCAACGATATCCTATGTCCGATTATTTTCAAGGTCATCAATTTCACGTTGCACATCATCGGCAACAACTAGCCTCTCGCGCTGCCTTTTTATTAGGCTTAGGTTTAACATTAGAAGTAATAGTAGCAAGCAAATTTCGACGACCATTAAAGAATGTACATATGTCATATATTTCGCAATAAGAAATGGTAACCAGTGGATGCCTATAGAGAATGCGAGGTGGAGATGCACGGTATGGTGTGTGCAGAGTGACACACGTAGTCATAAAAATAATTTAGTGGACGACGACCAATCTTATCAGGATCAGGATCCTACTTTGGGTCACAGGGGTTGGTAGGATAGAATCGGTTGGATCAGATCGTAGGATCATAAGATCCTACAATTTGGTAAATATAGATAATTATGTTAGAATATGGTGAAAACGTCATGTTAAAAATTTACACATATTAATAATGACTTATTTCATTAGCAAATGGTGATAGTTTTTCAATACTATAATTAAGATTGAAGTAATATGCAACCAAAATCTAATAGGAGAAATATAATATGTGAAATTACTTTATGATTTTCTTAAGACAGGATCGTAGAATCGTATGAATATCCTACCATGTGATTTTTTGTGGTTGGGTAGGATCGAAAGATTCTACAAAATTAAGATCCTACGTAGGATCAGGATCGGTGAGGTCCTTTCTGATCGTAGAATCGTAGGATCTTAAGATCTGGATCGGGATTTTAACAACAATGTGGACGACAAACACGTTGACCGTGGTCATGATCAAGTGGAGCATCAATAGAAGTAGGAACTTGTTGGTGTGGAACTTCATGGGTAGTACATTGGAATGAACAGCCCGGCCCGCTCATGGGAAGAGTCGTTGAGGTACGCGATGTCCTGCTCGGGGGATGAACATGTAGGTGATAAGGAGGAGACATAGAGCCCTAGGTGTAGTTGGGGATGCTTGGTGCTGGTGGGAACTATTCCCCCTATCAGGCTATGTGCTAGACGAGATATTGGAGACTCAAGTAGTGATGGCAGCTCAAAATCCCAGTTAGCAAAAGCAGGTGTCTTAGTCGACGTAGTCTCAAAAAAACTAGGTGGAGAATTTTTTTTATGTAAAACATACATCTCGGGAAACAAAAAAATTGCTAAGTCTCCAAATCGTAAGGTCTCCTTGTGTTAACGAATACCTACAAAAGTGCAACGACGACTATGAGACATGAACTATTTGTCTGTCGAGACTTGTTGTGGGCATAACATATGTAACCAAACACCCATAGCATGTTATAAGAAGCACAGGCGCAATAGAGCGCCTCATAAGGGGGTTTTCCGTCCAAAACTCTAGTGAGGGTCTGATTAATGAGGTGTGCATGTACATTCCCCCAAAAAATTAGTAGGAAGGGAAGCTTAAAATAACAATGCCCAAGCTATTGCAAGGATGCAGCGGTGCTTCCGTTCAACACGCCCATTTTGTTGTGGAGTTGTGATACACAAAGTGTGAAACAAGATACCATGAGCATCAAAATACTTACGCGTAGATGTGAACTCAGTGTCATTGTTAAAGTGTAAAACTTTGACATCTTTACCAAATTGCGTCTTAGCCATCACACAAAAATTGTGTAAACATGAAGAAACTTATGTTTTATCTTTGAGAAGATGCCCACACAGCCTGAGAACAATCATCTACAATTATCAGAAAAGATTGTGCACCCGAATTAGCAAACTTTGAATAAGAATCCCAAGGATCGCAATGTAACAAATCAAAAATAGCGGAAGCTTTATTATTACTCAATGGAAATACATTAAGATTTTGCTTATTGGCCCGTGGGCAGACATTACACTTGTCTATAACATGTTTTATTTTACAGGATCGCTGTGATTAATTAGAACTAAACACTAGATTCGGATTTGATAGATCTCTGAGCCGTTGGTGGAGAAGTATAGTCGATTCCCAACATCAAGATTAGAGAATATGTCTTTTCACTTGCCGAGAAAAAAACACTCACTCTGAAACTCACCTCGTCTAATCGGCATCCTCGAAGTACAGTCCTGAATAACACATAAGCAATTAGTAAATGTCATAATACAAGTTCTAGCAAATATTAGTTGACTAATAGAAATATGATTGCATTTAATATTACGAACATATAAAATATTGCCAACTACTAATCCAAGCACCAAAGACACATTTCCTTATTTAATGGCAACCATTTGTACCCTATCGACCAAACTAATGGGAGAAGGAGGCAAAGCAACACAACCATGTAGGAGGGTCAATTTTCCAGTCATACGAGGCATCGCTGTCAATTAGCCACAGACTGGGCATATTTAATGTCTTACCAGAAACCTTATCTCACACATTGGTGGAGTCACGAAGGGAATCAACTGTTACATCTGTTCAGTCGAGAGACTAGGAAAAGTTGCAATAGATGTTGAAGGTTGTGTAGAGATACTAGTGATGTTGCCTTCTTGATGTTGGGATGTAGTAGCTGCATAGGCAGTAACGCTGATATTTTGTCTACAGCTTGATTGGGCTCCCTTTGTCCAAGTAAGCCGAGACCACAACCCCGACCCTAATAATGCCATTTTGGGTACCCAATGCATTAATAATAAAAGTCATATTCTTGGCTAGATTTGCCACAATATATGCAAGATAGAAGGATCGAAGTCGTGCCTCCTTTTGAGCAAAGAGGATTAAACACCAAAACTGACGACGCCCGTTATATTGTTCCGCTCGCGAACTATGCTTCTGTGTCTATCTTCCTATGTAACCAATGCATTAATAACAAAATTCATATTCATGGCCTGATTTGCCACAATATATACAAGACAGAGGGATCGAAGTAGTGCCTCCTTTTGAGCGAAGAGGATTGGACAACAAAACTGACCATGTCCATTTTATTGTTCTCCTCGCGAACTATGCTTATGTGTCTCTCTTACTTTGTAACCACAGAGAAAGCCTTTTTGATGGTGGGAAAGGGATTTCCTTGGTTCTAACATGAATCTTAGCAGCGGTAGCACATGCAGGGGTGTGCAAAGACCCGGGTGGGACTTGAATTTGGACAGGACAGGATCAAAATTCAGGTCCGGTCCTCCGTCCGCGAAAAACACTGATTTCGGGTCTTTGGTCCGGTGAAACACGAAATTTTGTTATTTCTTTAAGTATGTTTTTATGAACTTATTTACTTCTCATACTTCAAATTTCAAATGAAATTCTAAGCCATCACTAGAGGAAAAAAGCCCAAGGGCTGCGGTCAAAAGGGGCCCAAGGGCTGCGTTTTTTGACCGCAGCCATTAGACTAGCAGCCCTTGGCAATTAGGAAGGGCTGCGGTTTCTAACCGCAGCCCTTAGCGCGTTAAGGGCTGCGGTCAGGGCAAAAACCGCAGCCCTTGGTTGGTTAAGGGCTGCGGTTAAGGGCAAAAACCGCAGCCCTTAACTCACTAAGGGCTGCGGTTTTTGCCCTTAACCGCAGCCCTTAACCAACCAAGGGCTGCGGTTTTTGCCCGAACCGCAGCCCTTGTGACCCAAAAAAAATAAAAAAAATTTTTTTTTTTTTTTTGCATTTTTTAGCCCAAAATGACCCCCTAAACCATTATATATATAGAAAAGTATCATTTTTCATTACAAATATATAGGAAGTTACAAAAATATGGTACTCCAGCTAAATTCAATTTGACAGCTTCATATTTTCTCTTCTTGAGGAGCAGCATCCTCTTGTACAGCCCATCCATATCTTTTTCTTCTTCACAAATTCTTAGATGCAAAATTTTCAAATTGTTTGAGGTGCAACCGCACAAGAGCTTAACTAAACCAATAAACAACCAACAACCAATAAGAGACCAAAACTGGAACTATAATAAACAAAAAATTTAAGTGATTCAAGGAACATAGAACTAAGATCACAAAGAAAAAGAAAGAGAACTTGTATGCATTGACAAACATTGTTCAAAGAACGAAACAAAAAATATCTTCATCCAATTGCCCCAACACCTTTAAACACACGGGTATTATGAAGGCGACAAAGTACAAGGGAGTATCAAGTACGACTATATACTCCCTCGTTTGAGTACTAGTTCAAATTGCACTATCAGGGAGGGGGCTTGCAGGGGGGTCGAGGGGGGGTGGGGCTGCGGGGGTCGGTGAGGGGGGGGGGTTGTGCGGGGGGGTCGGTGAGGGGGAGATTGCGAGGGGGTCGGGGAGGGGGGGGGCGGGGGGGTCGGTGAGGGGGTGGGGCTGCGGGAGGTCGGTGAGGAGGGTGGGGCTGCGGGGGTCGGTGAGGGGAGGGTGGTTGTGCGGGGGTCGGTGAGGGGAGGGGGTTGTGCGGGGGTCGGTGAGGGCGGGGGGATTGCGGGGGTCGGGGAGGGGGGGCTTGCGGGGGTCGGGGAGGGGGGGCTTGCAGGGGGGTCGGTGAGGGGGGGGGCTGCGGGGGGTCGGTGACGGGGGATAGGGGTGGGCTGCGGGGGGTCGGTGAGGGGGTGGGGCTGCGGGGGTCGGTGAGGGGGGTTGTGCGGGGGTCGGTGAGGGGGAGTGCGGGGGGTCGGGGAGGGGGTGGGGCTGCGGGGGGGTCGGTGAGGGGGGGGGGCTGCGGGGAGGTCGGTGAGGGGGTGGGGCTGCAGTGGGTCGGTGGGGGGTTGTGCGGGGGGTCGGTGAGGGCGGGGTTGTGCAGGGGGGTCGGTGAGGGGGGGGATTGCAGGGGGTCGGGGGGGCTTGCAGGGGGGTCGAGTGAGGGGGTGGGCTGCAGGGGGGTCGGTGGGGGGGGATTGCGGGGGGGTCGGTGAGGGGGGGGATTGCGGGGGGTGGGGGGGGGCTTGCAGGGGGTCGGGGAGGGGGGATTGCAGGGGGGTCGGTGAGGGGGGTGGGGCTGCGGGGGTCGAGTGAGGGGGGAGTGCAGGGGGGGAGTGCAACAGGGAGGGGGGAGTGCGGGGTGGGAGTGCGGCGGGGAGGGGGAGTGCAGGGTGGGAGTGCAACAGGGGGGGGGAGTGCAGCGAGGGAGTGCAGCAGGGGGAGGGCTGCAGGGCGGGTCGGGGGAGTGCAGCGGGGAGGGGGGCAGGGCGAGGGGACGGGGGAGGAGATAGTTCAAGTCAGCAGGGAGGGGGGCCTGGTAGGGGCGGGGGAACCGTCTTATCACCATCTGGATACCACGAAATATCATCTCCTCTCTGATACTCTCTCTCACTAAAATCAAACCACCAAAAGTAATCAAATTAAACAAAGATCTAATTCACTAAAATCAAATTAAACATTCACATTCGATTCCCTTGTCTCTTAAAGGTGCTAACACACAATCTCACAAATGAAAGAAACAAACTTTCGCCAATTTAAAAAAAAAAAAATCTCAGCGAGAACAAAAAAGCAACATGACCCAACATATTAAACATTCATTTCATCAAGACCAACATCACCCCACTTACATTCTACTTCTGGGAAACTCTTACTAGCTAAGTCCACTGCAGATCTAGCTGACTCCTATAATAATATCGAATAAAACTTCCCATAAAATTAAACCATTTTCATAACATTCAATTACAAAATATAGTATATGATTCTATAAAACTTTAAATTCACCGGATAAAGTTACAATGATAACAAGTATCAGTCATCAACATTTTCCACATAGAAAACATCACAACTAGGGCTCAAAGAGAGCAAAACTAAAACATAATACCAACAATTACCAATTGCAATATACAACATAAGCCATTTTATTGCCAAAAGGGCAACCAGATCGATAAGCATTACCTTCGTAAACAACCTTCAATCCTCTCCAATCCACAAAGTTACTGAGCTAATTGTCCTAAAACGGCCTTTAATTACTCAAAATGTACTTAGAAACAAATAAATGATGTTATATAAGCCTAATTGTTTGTAAACTAATTATTATTGCCAAATATATGGCCAAATTACATTATATGATCCTAAATGTGTTAAAAGGTTCATAATGGTCGAAAATAGCCTAAAATGTTCTCTTCTTATCCCAAATGTAGTTAAAAATGAATCAACAAACTTAGATGATTATAATAGTTTGTCAAATTATATTTGATGACACTAAATGCATACAATTACATTATACCACCATGTTTTTGCATGAATCAATGGACAAAAAACCCATGAAAACATTCACTTAATTGCTTATTAGGCAAATAAATCACACAAATATCAAGCTATAACCACTTCATTATCCATGGATCAAGCAATTAAAGTTCTAAAATAACCACTTTGATGCATATTAGGCCAAGAAATCCCACAAAAATCAATAACTAACTAATATTCACCAACTTTATGCATGAAGCAAACAATCAAGGTCAAAACAATTCAATAAAACCAGTACCATGATCCCAAAGGGGCTACAATGCCCATACTAATTCCTCGAACAATCATCTTCAACTAAGGGGAAAAGGGGGATAAATAAGGTTCATCCTCGAACAATCAACTTCGGATAAAAGGGTTCTAATTTCTAAAACATAATCGAAAAAGAATTCTAACCTGTCTCCCTTTGGTTTCTTCACACCATCTCCAATAATAATATTAGCCATGGTATACTCGCACCGCAACGCACCTGAAAACCATTATAACCATGTATCATGCTATTAACAAATGAACTTTCCACGTAAGAAAGATATATCCATTATCAACATATCAAGCAATAACTCAAATAAGGCGGATGCCCAAAAAAGAAGAACGAAAAGGAAAACAAAATGGCGGCATAAGGGAAGCAAAACTAGAGAAATAGATAAAAAAATTCAACGAGATATCCCGCAAAAGCTATGCACTCTTAACGGGTAATTAAGAGCTTCTCATTTCCAATTTTTGTTTTACATATATCCAGCAAAAAGCTATGCAAGTTACAAGTTATGTTCAACAAATTAATCTCTAACTAAATTTCACCAACTTAACAAGAAACACGAAAATTATAACCAAGATAACAAAGGTGGTCCTTGATTAACTGTATTGATGAGAAAACCCAAATCATGAATATATAATGAGAGAAAAAGAGGAGATTACCAAATTGATGAAGACTCATGAGGCTGCATAGTATTTGTAAAAGCAACATAAACTGGGCTAGTGTGTTACTACTATGTCAAGTAGATCCAATGTGAAGTATTGATTGTTGTAGCGCATCCCAATGACATCATTGATTGTGCCCATACTACCTTCACTAGTATAGACTTCGAGTCGGTCTACTCATCGTCCTACAATTGCACTCAAATCCTTTTCTACTCATCGTCCTCCTCATCCTTCCAATCAACTCCATAGAATAATAAAAAGTAAGAAAAAAAAATGAAGAAAATTTGTAAAATTCTTTTAATTAGCAAGAAGGGAGGGGGCTGGTCGGGGGAGTGCAGCGGGGAGGGGGGGCTGGTCGGGGGAATGCGGAGGGAGGGGGGTGGTCGGGGGAGTGCAGCAGGGGAGGGGCGGGCAGGGGGAGTGCAACGGGGGGGGCCGGGCGGGGGGAGTGCGAGCAGGGAGGGGCTGGTCGGGGGGAGTGCAGCGGGGAGGGGGGGCGGGGAGGGAGTACGAGCAGGGAGGGGGGAGGAGTGCAGCATGGAGGGGGGGCTAGTCGGGGGGAGTGCAACGGGGAGGGGGCTGGGGGGAGTGCAAAGCGGGGAGGGGGGCAAATAGAGTCCTATAAGAAGGTTTAATAGAATCACATTTTAATTAGAGTCAATCGAGTGTATCCAGAGTGTAAAAATCGATTGATGACATACACATCAAGCGAGGACGAATCAAGGCGGAGGACGAAGAAGAAGACGAATAATCATTGCCAAACAGGAGCAGAATATGAGTGGAACAGAACAGGACAAAGCTCAATCACTTATCCTATACCTTCAAGGCTTCAACCATAATGTTGTCGTTCAATCCCATGTTATGCGTTATACAAAATCATTACCAAACACTAATTCATTGTAGGGGTGCTTGTCATAATTACAAAATCATTACCACCACCATCCTCAAACTCCGAAAAGGAGATATTGGCAACAAGATTATGCGTGAAGGCATCCATAAAACAAGTATCAAAAATAACAATAAGTATGCTATTCAACCATTGTAAGCAAGATTCGAGGTGAGGAAGTTGGCGATAATTTTAAAAAGACCCACACGAACAAAGAAAAAACATTCATACTTGTACTTAATATAGTAGTATTGATGCTAATGCTAATAAGAAAACATAAACTCCAAAACAAAACTCTCGTCACTCTAAATACTGCAGCAATTCCATCTAGCAACGTAACAACATAATATAAAGAGAAGTTGGTGGTGGTACCGATGTACCAACACCACCATCACAACAGACCAAGTGCTAAGGGCCTGAACATATGCATAGAAAGATATACTAAACGATCACAGCAAAAATGAAGAAAAGTGGAGTAATGGGTAGTGGAAAACACCTAGACTAGTGACGCAGTCGGAAAAACTAAGAGAAAAGCAAGCGCTAATCTCAGTCAAGAACAGACAGATTTACAAGCGATAAATCTGTAGAAAATCCGGAATCCACCAGAAAACAGAGAAAACTCTGAAATATTATTAAAAGTCAAAAACTGCCTCCAAATAATGACCTAAAGTTGTTTAAATACTCAAAACAAAACCCTAATACGAAAATAAGGAAATAATAAAATCCGGAAATAATTAAAATGCTGTTTTCGGGCCCTAAACGACCTCGGATGGCTTAAAAAGCCTGTACATCATGGCATAGCGATGAGTTTGACTCGTTGGCCCGTTCCGCTTCCAGAAAGGTATCACAATAAGCAAACGGACTCCGGAGGTCTAATTAGTGGAAATCATTTCAAGACTTTTGTCGAACTTCTCTACTAACCTTCCTACGTCAACTAGGGATATAAGAAAGCCCCTTATCCGGGGGTCAACTAAAAAAGCCTATGATGCTACAATATTCTAACAAATGTTGATCTTTTCTGACAACCTATCAGAATTCTTCTTGGAATTTCTCTCACAATCCTCTACAAAAAACTTCCATATTTTCTTCTCTTGTGGACCCAAAAATTTGAAACAATCTTTTCTTGGTGTATACTTTATGTCCAAATCCCATGTGATTGGTGTCATTCCATCTTAAATTGAAACTAAGTAACTTCGAAGCATCACTATAAGGTTCTAACTTGTCTTGGAGCACTCTCTCATATCATTATTCATTCCTCAAGATTATGGTATCCATAAATAACGTACACAATGGTACTCCACTTGACATTCATCTATAACAAAGTAAGTATCAATAGATAATCATAAACAAGGCAAAACAAAATCCATAATCATACCACCAACTTTCTTCATAGACATGAGAGACTAACTCCTAGAATGTGCATGAATGAATTGGCAAAACAGTGTCTTCAAGAAGATAACCTTGTTGGCTTTAATCATGTTGGCTTACGAGTTACAAAATTGCAACAACTGATATCTTGAGGGCAATAATCATGTTGGCTTTAGCTCCTTTCAATATGGTGATTGATGAGACCTCTGTCCATGGCAAAGACCCACATTAAGTTGTGATAGTGGTTGTTGGCAGTGTAATCTTCCTAGCTAGATTGGTGCATCCTTTAGTGTCATTTTTCATAAATTACTTTATTATTATCCCCCACAAGCCCACACCCCTTGCAAAATAGACCAATAATTTTTTACGAAATACTGAAAGCAGAATGCATATAAACCACCCAAACAAACTTCAAGGGGTAACAACTATACATATCAACTAGATAATTCCGGGAGCGAGAAAGGCAAAACGAAGTATTAGCTTTATATCACCAAGCAAAGTCTTCTCCTAGCTGAATTATTGTACACTAATTGTCAAAACTCAGAAGTCATAGCCAATCATGAGCTTCATTCCCCATGGCTGGAAGCAAGAGTAGACCATTTGATACGCTGCACAAGTCCTTAAGACACCAACTACAAACTCATGAAATTCAAGGAGCAGATTGCAAGTCCATATGGATTCTTTAGGAATGTGAAGCTGTGTAACAGCTCATCCACACTTAAATGTTTCACCTTCTCTAGCCAGCAATAATAAAAGTTTAGCTGCCAAATACTATTCTATTATCAACCGCCTGCAAAGTATTGTATGCGACCAAAAGAAAGACTGATATTCATCTTGACATTATCAACTGTTATTAATATAATTTCTAACTTAATACAAATCAAACCACTACAAAAAACAACACAAACTTATAAAGTTTCATACAGCTACAGATAAACAGTAATAAAGCACAATAGGGATCAAACAAGAAATTACCAGTTTAAGAGCGCCGAGAGCTTGATTAACGTATAATATAAGCCCGAGTTTACGTTGAAGCGCTAACAAGTTGCTCCTCATTGAACTAAACTCCTGAATCCGCCTCGCGGACCCAACAACATCGGCATCCAACAACCTATTCGTCTCCCTTCAATTCCCCTAATCCTCTTACTCCCTTCAACAATCTTCACATTCAAATCCCCCAGCTGCTGCTAAGCCTCAAAGAAAGAATTCGACCGCAACGAGATCTCCTTCACCAAATGCATCTCCACCACATCCAAATACTGTGACAACCTCTCCTGAAGCACCAAATTCTCATTCATTGTTGAGAAAGGACAGGCAGCGCGAAACGTCGCCCCATCTTCAAGCTCAAAATCCTCCTTAAAATACAATGCAGGCACTTCTCTCAAGCAAGCAACTAACGCTTCACCTTGTCCTCCAATACTCTCAACAATATCAACATTTTCCCGACTACTATGATTACGAATATCCTCAAATCGAGCGTAATGCTCGAGAGATCGAAGACAAATACGGTTGAAAATCGATTTATTAGCATCTAATTCGGGTTTCGACGTATTAATTGGGGAAAATTCAGGCAAAGGTACCGAGGTTGAAGAAGACCACCATCCAAGCCATGAAGAAGCATCGCTAGATCGAGAAGAGTGTGGATTGTTAAGAATTGATGAAAGATTATGCTCGAAAACTGACTTACTTGAAAGAGATGAATTTGAACTTGTTCTTGAGATACTATTTTCTCTTGATGATAGTGAAGATGATGATGAAGTACTCGTTGTTGCTGCTTCGATGTTAAACCTTCCCGAAAGGGTCGAGATTCCATAATCGATTGATCTCTTTCTATCTCTTCTCGGTGTCGTTTCTTCGCAATTTCCGATCGTTTTCGGAAAACCCTAGAAATTCGACGCCATTGAAGACACGATTTTCGAGCTTGGATCTTCGCGAACAAAAGGAGTGACGGAAGCGCGCAACAAGACGTGAGAGAAGCTCCGGCAAGAGAACGGCGGCGGAGGGTGAGCGAGAGATGCGAAGAGAGAGAGGGGGATGCGGGTTTGATGAGGTGAGAGAGGGAAAATCGGGGACTGGGGGAGAGAGAGGGGGGAAAAGTTGGATTTTGGTGAGTATAATTGTATTTGCGGGAAACTTTCGCGTGTAAGTGAAAAAGAACTAAGGCTGCGGTTTTAACATAGACCGCAGCCCTTCACTAAAGGGCTGCGGTTAAGCCCACAACCGCAGCCCTTTATTACTAAAGGGCTGCGGTTTTTGGGCTAACCGCAGCCCTTCACTATCAAGGGCTGCGTTTTGCAATAAACCGCAGCCCTTGCATCGCAGCCTTTGCGTTTTTTTCCACTAGTGCATTTGTCTAACTCTCTACCTCCTTTTTTCTTCCTTTAAGAGGTTCGAAAAGATACGAGAAAATTAAAATCGAAAAACAGGTCTGAAGATGAATTTTATATGCCTGAAATATTATTTTCTCAGAAAATAGGTCTAAAATGGTCCGGATCTGGACCAGACCTGATTTTTTGGTCCAGACCTGGACCGAACCTGAATTCGGTCTGCTCCCCGATACGAGAAATTTGAGAAATTCGGTCCACAGGTCCAGCCAGTTCCGGTCCGGTCTGCTCCGGGTCTGGACTTGTGCACACCCCTGCTGCAACATGTACATCCCAAGCAGCATCCTTTGCCCCATAAAGATCATCCCAAAAGGCCTTAAATTTGTTGTAATAGGTCATAACAGACATGCCTTTTTATGGAGCAAAATATATTCAGATTTAAGTTGGTGAATGCGAGGGTCATTGAGGATGGAATATCGTTCTTTAAGATCGATCCCTATCTCTTTAGCAATACGATGAGATGCAATACTCGGCAGTGGCGGATCCAGGATTTCACCCATGTGGGTTCGGAATCAATGAGTCGTTAAACAAAAAAAGACTAAATTAGATTGATTTAAATAATAAAATACATCAATTCAAGTAAAAAATTACAATTGATAACTACGGAAATAACTTCTTAAATTGCATTGAAAAAAAAACTAAAAAAGTCATTCTACAAGTTTTTAAAAACATTCTAATACATCATCGCTGCTAGCTCGAGCGAAAAGACCTCTTTCAAGAAATGTGACTAAATTATACATCATCCCATTTGGACAAGCAATACTACCTACTAACTAATACTCCCTCCGTTTCTTTTTAATTACTCACTTCACTTTGGGTGAGAAGTACAAAAGTTTGAGAGAGAAACTGAAAAGGTAGAGAGAGAAACTGAAAGATGAGAGAGAAAGTAAAAAGTGGGTTAAAATATTAAAAAGTGGATGACATGGGGGAAAAAGAGGAGAAAGTAGACGTGACATGTTACCAAAAATAGAAAAAGCAACAGCGTGTAGATTAAAAAGAAACAAACCAAAAAGAAAAGTGTGTAGATAAAAAAGAAACGAATGGAGTATACAACATTCAACCAAACCCAATTAATCTCAATGGCAATTCAATAATGTCAATTTATCCAAGCATTATAATAATCCAATTTCTATCAAAAAAAGGATCAAATTTGTAAGTACTCCAAGTGTCACTGAAAAAATTGGAAAAATAGAAACAACAAAATCACTTACCCTCTTCAAGATGAGAGTATTTTAATCTCACAGTAGACTAGTAGAGGGAGGGGGCTGCTGTATACGGTTGGTGCATCCTGCAGCCACGTAGGAATGAAGGTGCAGACTAAGTAGTGTTGCAATGGCAGGGAGGAAGTAATCAGACTTTTGAAACCATACGAAAAAAAAGGAATAAACGCTGGGGATTCGAACCCGCGTACCGCTTCACAAGAGACACACACTAACAAATACTAGCGGACCACTGAACCAACGTTTATCTAACTGAAATATAACGCACATTTTTCCTTTATCCTATGTTTATCTTTTTATTTTTTTTTTCCAGATTTTTTTCTTCTTTTTTTTCCAAAATTTCGTGGGAACCCACGCTAGATCCGCCGCTGATACTCGGTTGAATTGAAATATCGACAGGTGCTCATCTTATTAGTGAGTTTAATATATTCGCCTGTGATAAATCCGAGCATCAGTAATGGTCTTCCTCTAGGTATCGTAGTTTTCACCAAGTAGATATTTTTTAAGGGGATTACATGGAGCTTTGGAACGGTGTAAGTAATACAAGGAAGAGGGATCATGATGAATAAGTTGGGGTTTAGGTTTCAGCACGTCGTCTCCAACCATGGTGAGGAATCAAGTTTAAATGGAAGCAAACCAATCAATCTAAAGAAAATAATTTGACATTGCGCAAGCTACTAAGAAAAAAATTATCTTGGTATTATGGTTGGCAGAATGACCAAGGAGAAAATAGCTGCACCAAAGTTGTAAAAAGAAAGGATCAAAAGACACTCAAAAAATTATCTTGGTATTATGGGGGCAACATGGAGCAAGAAGAACAAGGGTCAAGGATCAGTAGGGATTGCTTGGGTTGGATTCGGAGATAGTGCTACGTTTCAAGGGGCTGCCAAGGTGTTTGCTACTTCGGCGTTACAGGCGGAAGGATATGCTTTTCTCAGAGGAGTGCAGGAAGCAGAGGCTCGACGATGCAGGAATATCAAGGTTTTAACTACATCCAGGAAGCTTCTTGGCGCTTTAGTCAATGGTCAGGGATCGTGTGATATTGCTAGTATTGTCTTAGATATCAGGGAGTTATGTAATAAGTTTGTATATTTTGAGTGTTGTAAGATCCATCGAGGTCAACTGCGAGATCTTGGTAGGAAGGTTAGGCAAAGTGGGAGTGGTTCTCTTGTCTAGGTTGTTTCTTGTTATCTATGTGTATTGTTTACTTACTGCCAAAAAAAAAAAAAAAAAAAAAAAAAAAAAGACCTTCTGCTCTGACACACTGTAGAAACTGAGATTGAGTATAAAAGGTTTTTTGTATTTGCTTGCCTAACAATCTAAAATGAGGTGTATATATGACATAGAAGAAACTAAACCTAAACGTGGTCGGTTAAAGAGGCCTAAACATGATAGGAAATAGTAACAAAAGTATGTTCATGGGCCTTATGTCCAATACTACCTTTGAATGGTTACATCCATAAATCCTTTATATGTGGCTCAGTAAAATGAAAGTTATGCATTAAGAAGTGTGCAAGTAAAGAATGAAGTATCTATCTAAAAACGAAAGGAATATATGTTACATATACTTATCGTTTACCGTAGAGATGTTGGAGAAAGTAGTTAGAGGCCAAGAGGAGGATATGGATGAGACGAGACTTATAAGGCTATTTTCAATAGTATTTAAGTCGACTTTTAAGTAAATTAGGCTGGTGGAGAAATCCCCAAATCTTATATGGTGAATGACCCGATGGTAAAATAGCACTTCATGAGCTAAAATTCAATTGATGATTTGACCCAAATTTATTCCATTAACAATAAAATGAAAAACAAACTTGTTCCATCAAAGTCTCTCCATCCCATTATAGTTCTAGAAAATCTTAAAACTCCGATGTTTCAGAATAGTTTGAACACTTTTTTTTTTATCTCAAATTAATTTGAATAATTCCATTTTTGATATGGTCCAACTATTATCATTACTTTTCTAACACCTGTTTTGGCCCCTAATCCACTCTATCAATAAAAAAAAGTTCAAGTTTCTCTCTCATTCAATAAAATTTTCCACCAACTTCTATCAAATCAACTTATTAATATAATAAGTGAATAATAAACACACAACAACTAATCTATTTAAACTACTTATCTAACAGTGCTCAAATCTTTATGAGATGAATAAAGTAATAATAATCTTTTAATCATGGTTATAAATATGGGATATTACAGTGATAAATATATTTTTATCTGTTCGGATATTGACTAAGGAAAAGGAAAAGTGTAATAGGGGATTTAAAATCAACTAAATCCTTTTAGATGGGGATAGCTGGATTAAGATGGAATATGCAAGTCCACTTCTCCTTTCTTCCCCCTATCCTCTCATTTTTTTTATCCTTCCCCTCTCTCCTCCTCTCTCCATCATTGTCATCCAAACTTTATTAGCTTTAAAGAAATAAAAGGAAAACAAATTACAGTTATAGCATGGTCAATTTTAAACATCTAATTGAGAGGGAATGGGGAAATGATTAATGTATAAAACTGACCAATACAATGGAAATAAGATAACTGCTTACCCCAAACTTGTATTGAAGTATAGTTTGTGTAATTTATAATCTTGCCAATTTAACTTCGTGTTTCTTTTGCCTCACACTTGGTTTTTGTTTTGTGTATCTTAGGCGGATGAACACGAAAAGGATCACTTAAGGAAAAAGATTGAAATGGCAATATCATCTTTACGGATGTAAATGTGCATGACGTTTATACAATCTTTTGACACTCTCGCTTCTCATTTTGCCTCTTATTTAGTTTGGAAGTTAAAAACCTATGTCATACACCCAGATTGACAGTACACTCATTTCTCGTTTTTTGCTCATTTGGAGCTCTACAAATGACAAATAAGCAAACAAATAACCTTAACTATGTTACAATTGAGTGTATAACAAAAACAGCAGGAGAAGTTTTTATGTAAAATTTGGGGTAATCACTGGATTTTGGCTTCCATCTGATAGTGGTTGATTGTTACTCATTTCACATGGATGAGCATGTGGAATTTAAATAGAAAGATAAAAGAAGGGAAACTTGTAGCAAGTGTCAGTGAGACACAAACTGATTCATTATACTGCATACAAATCAACGAAATACATAACCCATATAAATAGCCTAACCAATAACAAACTAATGCTCCTAAAAGTACACCAACTACTGCATGATATCCCACACTCATGTAGACTAACAAAGCACCATAATACTAGGCTACTACCCAAATACCCAATATATTATTTAAATCCTATGAAGACTCCAACTAACTAAAAACATAAACCACATCCACCTAAACTATAGAAACACACGTTTGAATCAATTAACCAACAGAGCAATGATGAAATAAACTCTCAGCTTTATGGAAGTTTTGGACTTCCTTCCAAGAAAGTGGATTTTTCAATCGTCAATTCTTACTTGCACAAATTTATTGGAATATAATTGATTGCTATATCCGAGTTTTGTTGACAGATTATTAGTTATTTAAACACTATCATCATAATTGTAACTTTCTACGAATCCCAATAGTTAAATGTTGCTGATCACATCCTAAACAAATTTTCGACGAACTGCATTAGGCTAAGAGGATTTCCAAAATCGATGAGCAATTTTTTTTTGACATCGGCGAATCATACAACTAAAGTGAACATAAAGCAAGCTAAGAAAACATTAACTACGAGCTCTTTTGGCTTTTACATGGATTCCTACTTGGTTGCAAGGAAAAAGCGATAAAGATAACTTCTGCTTATCACCTATCCTGGCTTTGAAAACAGATAAAGTAAGACGATTCGTAGTAGAGCTTATTCCGCCTCACCATTGCTCGGTTAAACTTGACTGGGGTCAGCATTCTCGGCATGCATAAGGAGTCTTTGCCTCTGTAACATTGTAGAAAACTCGAAGGGGGCAACTATAAAGGACTTCTCCAACGAGTATTTTTGAGCGTCCATGATTAGCATTACTAGCGTCACTGTACTTTTGCCTTCAACATCCATATCTTTCGTGAATTCCAAGTTGCTCTTCTCAATGTTTTGTTCCTCCACACTACCCATTTCATTAATGATATCTCCTTTGAGAATTCAAAATCATCAGCCTTCTCATTTTCTATGAGCATTTCCTGTTCCATTAGTGGTATTGCTATATCAACATCTTCAAGCACGTAATTCTCGTGACTCACTGTCCTAGGTGAGCTATACTCTTGATTACTAACTTCACCCTTTGGAGTCACAAAACAGATAGACATTCAAGCAAAATCTTTTGGTTTATGAACCTTAAGTTCTCTTCCCTAGAGTAGACTGTTGTATATAGAAGAAGAAATCTTCAATGAACTAGATTGCTTCCTCTTGTGAGTGAATACAAACTTATGCTTCTCATTACTTGACATAGATGAAGCATTTTGGACCATTTTCATACTCATGCATACTACTTTTCTCAGATGTACAATCATTAATAATAGGAAGTGTAGCTTTACTACCTTCCAACCACGAGGATAAGCATCACCCTTAGGGGTCGTTTGGTTCAAGATATGGAATGGAAATGGAATGGATACGAATAGAGGAGGGGAATGGTAACAAAAATGGTTACCTTTATTGAGTGTTTAATTTGGTTCAAGCCAAGAAATAGAAATGAAGGTTAACCATTACCTTCAAGTAATGAATTTTATTACTTGAGGGGAAAGGAAGGTAATAAATTGGGGGAATCCATTACGATCAAGTAATGGTAGGGGATTGATGAGGGGTTGAACCAAACAACAAGAAAAGGAATCGGTAATTGATTCCGTTTCTTGAAACCCAAAAATAGTGAACCAAACGACCCCTTAATTTCTTAATTTGAGAATTGATTGGATGATCAATTGGACAAATGAAATGTCTTTCTTGCCTTTGTTTTCCATAGCTATCAAACTAACTTCTTCAAGGGTCGCATCCCTTGGAGTTGACTTCATTGGATTGTAATTGTGAGGGAATACGCTTCCCATGTTGGTAACTCTTCCTAGCCAAAGAACATAGTGGCTTAGCAGGTTATGTCTTGTGAACCCCGTTGTCGGAACCCTCTTCTTCTTGATGGTTTCCTTGAGCTTTTAACCAGTTGTTGAAATTCTGATACGATAGCTTTGTCTAATGGTTCAATTACTAAAGCTAGCTTGTTCCAAATTTGAGATTGCAGGCTTGCAGCCCTAACATCACCTATTCTAGCATAAGCTTGGCCCCTTCTGTAGAAGCTTTTGGGATTAGCAGGGTCCATTTCCAAGACCCAAAAACACAAAGATATAACCTGATTATACTTATGGAGCTTCAATTCACAAGCTGATAAGTTTAAGAGACAAGAAATTATAAGGTTGAGCGATTTATGTTTCTTTGCTGTTGTAACTAAGAAATCATGAAAAACAGTATTCAAAACTGTTTCATAGATCATGGATGCTGACTGAAATTCCTTTTTCCTGAAGTAAATATTACCAATATTTTAACTCAATAGCCCAGCAAATCTCACTCTCCTTTGATGATTCATCAATCATCCCGACCTTCAACATATGCATCTCAAAATCTTTACCCATTGTATCAAACCTCAATTTCCAATTTCCAATATTCAGATTCTATTAGGACACAAAGGAATCCGAAACCATAAACCAAGCAAGAAACAACTAGAACTGGAAATTAAAACAAGACACAAAACAAAAGAGTTGAACTAATTCGAGAAAACTAGGTTGAACGTGAAAAGTAATTAGCCGAAAATAAAGAGGATCAGTAGCTTATGAACTTAGCTGAGACCTGTGAGGTCCATTTACTTCCCCACACGACGACCACAGGTTGTGCTTGCGGAGCTAGTAGCATGACGGGCTTCCAACTTGGAGGAAGAAAAGAAGGGACAGAGGACTCGCCAGCAACCTACGACGAGCGGCGGCACGACCTGCTCAGGTCACCCACGAGTTGTGATGGTCGGGGTTCAGTCAGATCAAGAAGTTGGTTTAGTGGTGCGAGGGTTAGGGATTACGATGAACAATCTTGTTGTTGCAAAAGAAGTAAGATAAATATGGCAAGCTGAACAAATCTAACAAACTGAATCATTCCTTTTTATTTTCTAACGTAAAAGTATTGCACAAGCACATCGTGAACTCACTAAATAACCTTCACCTTCAATTCTTCTGGCGGCAACAAAACGATAAATATGTCATCCCCCTAATAGCATGGGACAAAATTTGAAAGGGGGTTTATACCTCACAAAACATTAACACTAGGGGTGTTAATGAGCTGAAACGAGACAGAGCCCGCCTGAGGCACGACTCGGCTAGAAAATGGGCAAAAATTCGGCTTGGCTCGAGCTCGAAAATCTCGTCTCAGCTCGAGCTCGAGAAATTTGAATACGAGCTCGGCTCGACTCGAGGTACGAGAAATTTAAATACGAGCTCAACTCGGCTCGAGGCTCGACTTGAACTCGAGATTGTCGAATACAAGCTCAACTCGACTGAAGGCTCGACTCGAACTCGAGTCACTCCATATACCTTGAGTTAGATATTTGGAGTAGTATTTTATAGAGAAGAAAAACTTTATGTTTCATTTTCCCACCAATATGAGACTTATAAAACAAAGGCTTACATTTTGTTTCCCGACCAACGAGGAAACTCATAAAACATATTATGTTCCTTTTATAAAGAACATAGGATTAATCTTTTGTTTCTCAACCAATGTGGGACAAGATCAAACCATAGGTATAAATAAAACTAGGATTGTGACGGGTCGTTGTATACTCGCCAAATATAACCTAAGCTACCCAATATAGGGTAAGTATAGGGTCGAATCCACAAGAAAGTAGGGTTAAATCAAGAGTTAATTAGCTGATTACAATGAGCTAAATCAATTTTTGGGTTTTTTGAAAGTTTAGCAATGATTGTAGAATCTAAATAAACTAGGAAATTTGAAAAGTAAATCAACAAGCAAGTAAAGGAGATAAAACAAGCGTAAATGAACTAGGGGATTAGGGGGATTCACCAACACTCAATCCAAGAATCCAATCATCAAAGCCAATGGAAAACAAATGGGGGATCACAAGGGGAAAAATCACGCACATGGGAAATCTAATTACTCTCTCGAGCTAATTAGAGGAGCGTGATTAGTCACTCATGACCTATTCTCATGGTATGAGCAACCAATCTAGCCAAATCAAGCACAACATGATTAATCAAGCTTCCCTAAACTAGAAAATGCCTATTTTCATGGAGATCCTAGTCTAGCAACCAAACTTAGTTTAATCCTAGCTTCATCTCTCAATCCTTCACTAGGAATTCCAAATATACAAGTTAAGTGGTGATCAAGCACCCAACAAACCAAATCACGCAAGTTTGGTCAACAGGTTCAACCCCAAAAGTTAACCCCCTAACTAAGGTTTAGTAATCAAAGAGTAAATGCAGGTTACATCCCTTCCCTTAGTAGAAAACTACTCACACATTATGAAATTAAAGCAAAATAAAGCTTGAAATAACTTCAACACAATAACCATGGAGGAAAGAGAAAAGGGGAAGATCAACAAGTAATAAACAAGAGCTAAGCAACAAAACAATCACAATAATCAAGATTAAGGAAAGAAAAGAAGAAATAAATAAGAAATTACCAACTTTTAAGCTTGCATAAATGGTGAGAATGGAATTCAAAAGCTTCCAACCTTAGCTTTCTCTCTCCTAGGGTTCTAAAGTTTGAATGCTAAACAAGAATTAATCTCTCTCTCATCAAAAAATAAAATTGCTTAACCTAAAATAAGAGGAGTCCCTTTTATATAGTCCTAAAAATAAAGCAGAGTTAATTACATAAAAGCCCCCGTACAAAAGCATCAAAGTCGCAAAAGCATTTCCAGAAAATTAACCCGACCCGGGCGGGTGACACGACCCGAGTGCTCGGGTGGCTTGACCAGGGCCCTCGGGTCTGCTGATCAGGAAAAGGTTAGGCTTCACAAAACAAACAACTCGGGCAGGTCTGTGAACCCGAGCGGGTCTACTGATAAGAGTGAGCTGTGAGGGATGGCTGGGCTGACCCGGGCGGGTCCACACACCCGGCCACTCGGGTCAGCACCATCCTCTCTTTCTTCTCCTCTTTCGAGCCCCTTGGTGCTCCATTTCTTCAATGCTTTGCCCCGGGTTTGTGCATAGATCCTCCAAGCGTGCTCTCAAATCCTGAAATAAAAACAAACACCCAAAGAAAGGGCACAAAGGAGGGAAAATGCACAAAAAGAAAGAAAAGGAAGAAATTTAGCCTAAATTAGCCTAAAAACTATCATAAAAATTATTAAAAACAAATCAAAAGTCAAGTATAAATACCAATTATCAAACTCCCCCAAGCTAGATCTTTGCTTGTCCTCAAGCAAAATAGATTAAAACACAAGTAGGAGGATGAAAACTTATTTGAAAACAAAATGAAGAAGAAAGAAGGAAGAAAAATGAAAAAGGAAGGAAGGATAAAGAATTTACACTAACTCATTTTCGTAGGGATCACGATTGCATTTAGCACATGCAACAAGCTCTTTAAACCCCTAGATCGCTCTAGAGGGCGAGTGGGATCTCTAGTTTTTTTTTTTCATCAACATTTATTCAACACTCTCAAAAGCAATGCATAAGTCAACTATCAATGAAATGGTTCACAAGCAAGGATAGAGGGCAACTTTCAAGACAACTAATTTCCAAGTCTGCTCATAGGTTATGGGAAGAGAAAGAAACTAATCAAGATTGCAATAGGACACCTAATTAGACTTTTTACTCGCTCATTAGAGAACACCTAACTATCCAAAAGTCTTAGGGCTCTTCAAGTGTTATAGAAGCTCAAACCACTAGTCCACCATCCCTAGACACACAAATAGGCCTTAGACTCCACTCAACTCAAAACTTTAGGAAAATAGTACTAAGTGTGGGAGGCATCCACAAATTGACCTTTTTTATTGAAACTCTTCTATTCTTTTTGCTTTTCGATTTTCTTCACTTTTTTTTTTTTTTTTTTTCATGCCTTTTTTGACTGATTTTGGCTTTTTCTTTTTCCCTTATTATGGGAATTGTTGCTATACAAATGAGAAGTAACTACTCACTAAAGAGAAACATGAGAACTTGTGGCTTTTTGTACCACTTAGTACAAAGGAAAAGAAGTAAAAACTAAGATTCTTGTAGAGTTTTGTTTGGGGACATGATGAGCATATCTAGGGACGCTAGGGACCGCAAATTTGAAGCTAAAATTATCCAAGCAGGAGCAACATAGTCAAGATTCAAGACTAGATATCCAATTAAGCATTCATTAGTTTTATTTTGGTTGATTCTAATGCAATCAAGATTAATCATCTCCTAAAGCACCACAACCCAAGCTCACACTCTTCCGAAAGGAGCCTCTATAAATTTTTAGAACTTGATAAGTGCGCATTATAATACATTTATGTTCCCTTATTTTAATATTATATGTGTGTTTATATTATTATTTTGATGCATTTTATATACTTTTAATACTATTAGATATAATTTACTATGTTTTTATTTTTATTATTAATATTACTTAACTATACTATTTTTGTTTAATGAGTACATTGGTCCAAGAACTCCAAGGCAAGCCCATTCATTTTCAAAATCAGCCCAAAGAAAAGACAAAATGCAAAAGAAAAAAAAAAAAAAAAAGAGAAAACAAAAGAAGAGGAAAAACGTGAGAAAAAGAAAGAAAGAAAGAAGGAAAACAGAACAGAGGCCGTTCCTCGTCCTTCCTTCTTCTTCGTCGTTCATCATCATCATCCTTCATCATCACAATCCTTCACAGCCGCAACTCCACATCAACTTGCAACCAATCATGAAACAGCTACACCGCCACACCATCATCACCAATCACGCCATTAATCTTCACCGCCAGCCGCAATTCACGACCTTCAAACGCGGTTTTAAGGGCCGAATTCTTGTTGCCCATTTCTCCTCTCTAATTGGTTCGAAAATCATGGTTAGGGCGGCGAATTGGGTATAAATACCCAATTAAGGGTCCGAAAATCAGGATGCAACAATTCCACATAAATTTGAGAGAAAAAAAATCAGAGAATTTCGTGGGTGTGTCGAGCCATTTGGGGTGCTCGAGTCCGACGTGAAGACAACCATCGGGTGGAGTCTTAGCACACAACCGAGGTGTGTGAAGTTCAACCTTGAACGTAGGTGCGAAACCCGACATTCAAAGGCGAATTTCCGGGCAAATACATAAGTTCTTCTCTTCTTTCTCCTGTACTTTCAAATTGGTTTGATATCTCCAGATTATATTTTTGAATTTCATACTTGGTTTGTATTGATATTGTGTAGTTTGGATTGAATTGGTTGAATGTTAGTTGAAATTCAAGATTGTTCGATCTTAGATACATTAGTTATATTTGTATGTATGTTTTAGATTTCAATATTATGCCTAGTTTGTTATCTTATTAGGTATAAAGTTGAAATCCTTGCTAGTTATATGATTAAGCTTAGTCTAAATTGTATAAAAACAAGTAGCAACTAGTTTAATTTAGGCCTGCAAAGGTGGTTTTATGTTCAAACTAGAATATAACTTGGACTAGTTATTTAAACATAAAGATATGATATGTTTAGATTAACTAGGGATTAATGATGTACTTCAAATTCTATAATGCTTCTAGTTTAATCATTGTAAGTTGCGAAATACTTGTAGTGATTAGATTAGTTTAGAATCAATGCTAGGCTTAGTTCAACGTTGATTAAAAGTAAGGAAGTATAGGGGAGTTTGGTTACTTGAATTCCTACAATTAATCTATCTAATTGAATCTTGGATTTATGAAATTGGAAATATAATCAAGGTTTGAAGTTTGTAAATCTCTAAAAGAAATATGAGCTTAAAAAGGGGATTGTTTGTCATCATTTGTAAATATTAGGTTAGATTTATCTTTAGTAGTATTTAGATTTTTAGTATCATCTTGTAAAACCCCCCAAAACAATGTGAATATGTATATATTAGTAAATAACATGTATATACTAGTTAGATTATCTTAATTAGTTGAACTTGGATTTTAGGAATATATAAACCTCTCCGTGGGATCGACCCTTATTTATCGCTGTACTAAACTTAAATAATACTAATGTGGATGAAATAAGGTTTTTTAATTTGTACGCATAACGACACGTACCAGAACTAAAAACAAAGATTGAAAAAGAAGGGAAAGAAAAGGGAAATAAAGAAGGCTAAAACAAAGAAGGAAGATAAAAAAGGAAAGAAAATTTGAAAAATGCAATCATGGCATACACATAGTAACAAGCATTGGCCCATTCACCAAGTATAACCACAATCACAACAGCAATTCAATTAAAAATAGCAACAAGGATCTCCTAACACCCACCCCGTAAAGTAGAAACCACCCAAATAATGAAAATACCCCCCCAAGCCAAACCAAACACCGTCCTCGGTGTGAAAGGAAGAACAATCGGGGAGGAGGGTGGGGATAGACCAACTCAAAGGTCTAAGTCCTCCTCCCCCTCGGGGGAGGAGTGGGTTGCATGTAGGAGGGGTCGGGGGTGCCGGGAGGGACCATGTTGTTATCATGAAAGTATTGCAAGATGGGGGTAAAACTCTCTCGCATCTCTTGTTGGAAGGTGGTTAATTAGTCTTTGTTAAAAACTATAAAACCGCCTATCTATATGGGCATAAATAGGGGCATAGTCGGGAACATAGGTGGGATGGGGTTAGGGAGGAGGAGGGGAGGGGCGGAAGAGGAGGAGGCAAGCTCATGGGGATCCCACCTTTAGTAGGTATTGTAACACCCAACCCATACGGAGTCGATTATATTGTCACCAATGGGCATCCAGGGCCAACAATTGTCCTTAATAACCAACACAAGTTCTTTCGGCGCATTTTGTCCTCACTCATGCGCACCATGAGAAACTTCCTAAGAGGTCACCCATCCCTGGGCTACTCCCAGCCAAGCACGATTAACTGTGGAGTAACTAAGGAAATAAGCTCCCTAAAAGAAAGATGCATCTCGTTGGAATGAGTAGCTTGCTAAATCCCTTTAAAGCAATCATGAGGGGTATTACATCCACCCCAACTTGAGAACAACAACGCCCTCGTTGCACCTGGGAACTCCACATATTCGGCCACAACGACTTGTGGGTTGCCCCAGCCTGGAAACTGATCGCCGGAGACTCCAGATATTAGGCCTGACGACCTCTGTGTCGCTCCTTTTGACAATGCAGCCCTAGAGTCCTCCCCCATTAGGCGCCTGAGGAATCCTAATATTCGGCCTTAGGGTCGCCCCAACACACTGTCGCTGGGTTGCTCTGATGCCATTTGTAACACCCGGCCTATCCGGAGTCGAGTAAATCATCACCAACGCGCATCCAGGGCCAACAACTGTCCTCAATAACCAACACAAGTTCTTCCGGCGCATTTTGTCCTCACTCATGCGCACCCTAAGAAAGTTCCCAGGAGGTCACCCATCCCTGGACTACTCCCAGCCAAGCACACTTAACTGTGGAGTAACTAAGGAAATAAGCTCCCTAAAATAAAGATGCATCTTGTTGGAATGAGTAGCCTGCTAAATCCCTTTAAAACAATCATGAGGGGTATTACAGGTACGGAAATCCGTGCCTTCCTCCTGGATGAGATAATTGGCTTGCCCCATTTTGATCTCGGTGATGTGGCAGTTTGGAAGTTGAATGGAAGACATTTTACCAATCTTCCAAGTAAAATGAATTCCAGTCACAGTAAACCAACGCGCATCTTGTAGGTGTTGTTGGTTTATAAGGTTCGACCCTAGGACCTCGGTGGTCAAAGGGCGAACCCTAAAGTGCTCAGCAATGGCGGTAATCAAACCGCCCACAACAATCGACCCACGTCCGTGAGTCTTTGGGGTGCCTACCCTTTGGAGGTGATGGGCGGCGAACATCAAAGGTATATTCATCTTCTTCTTATCCCATAGGTAAGAACCTATGATCATAAGTTCATACTGACTTACCTTTGAGTTATCCTTTCTTTTAAAGATAGTGTTCCCCAAAAACTTACGGAAGTACCAGATAGCCGGTTGGTGGATAAGTGAGTCGTTTGCATTTTTAACTTCATAACTCTTTGCCCCACTTATCTAACACCAACAATCAAAAATATTGAAATAAGGTGAGGGAGTGATGCTCGATTCAATTTTCAAGTCAAAAATTTCCGTAAAATCGGCAATAGCCATAGAACGAGAAACATTCCCCAACCTAAAACGGAGAACGGCTTCGGCTCCAGTTGAGCATGCAAGCCGTTGCTCCCTGGTTACTTCCAAAGAGCTTAAAAATTCAAGTGTTATGCATTTAAAAGTTTTCTTTCTCATCATTAACATTTTTTTCATATTCAAATCATCAACTATATTATTAATATCCCCCCGTATTCCCCATAACGATAACAAGGTCTCATCAACAAAGCGGGTGGGGGCGAATTTCTTAGCCTTAAGGGCTTGAAATCTATTAAAGTGCTCTAAACCATCAAATATAAGGAAGGGGAATTCGATATCATGTAATTCACCGGGGGCATTAAGCCCCGAGACGTTTTCACCTTGCGTTTGTTGGCTTGATCTAGCTTGTCCCATTTGCCTACTCCGCTTTGATTGCCTCCTCTCCATGCCTTGAACTCGTTGTTGCTAAAAATTTAAAAATCCCGTAACTATGTGGTGTGGGTGGAAAAAAGTGAAATGTTTTTTGTTTGTTTTTGAGTTTTTTATGAGAGAAATGGAAGGGGAATGATGTTTTAGGACGAATTTGTGAAGAAATTTGAGTGGAAGATGATGAATTTGAGAGTTATGGTAATATTTTTGAGTTCGAGGGAAGATGGTGAGAAATGGTGGAGATGGGGTTTTTGAAGGAGAAAAAGTTGATATTTGTGGAGGAAAGTTGATGAGGATTAAGATTTGTGAGGGAATTTAAGTTTTTGAGTGGTCAGATGAGTGATTTGAGTGATTTTTTAGGAGGTTAGGGTTTGAGTTGAAGAGGGTAGAGAGGTTGAAGATGAACAAAGAGTGAAGGAATATAAGGAGGGTTAGAGAAAAAAATTTTGACCCCCTTGAATATGCCAACTGATCAGGCGACCCGGGCGGGTCCTAACACCCGGGCCCTCGAGTCGAAATCGCTTGGTGCATTCTTGCCTTGATTCACGGTAATGACCCGGGGGGGTCAAGACACCCGAGCCCTCGGGTCGAGAGACCTGGGCGGGTCACTGCCACGCTGCTTCTTGTTGTTCTTTTCAGGACATGACCCAGACGGGTCCACACACCAGGGTGCTCGGGTCACGAGAACCCAGGCGGGTCAAACAATCAGTCTTGTTCTTTTCATCTCTTTTTTTTTGCGACCCGGCCAGATCAAAGGATCCGGGCTCTCGGATCAGCTCCAAGTTGCTGCTTTTTCATCCTTCGTTGCCTCTCTTTAATCCAAAAAATCCAAATCAATCCTACACATACACAAATCACAAAATCACCACAACAAGCATTTCAAACGTCATAATAATATGTGGAAAACCAACATTCCAAGTGAATCAAAATTAAAAGGAAAAGAAAGAAATAGAGGTAAGTGAGAAAAACGGGTTGCCTCTCGCTAAGCGCTTGTTTTATGTCATAGCTTGACTACCATAAATCTTCATTCATTGAGAGGGAAGTAGTCCTCAAGAGTAATAGAGTATGCCTCTTGATGGGCGCACCATCATAATATAGCTTGAGTCTTTGCCAGTTCGCCTTGAAACATCCCTTTGCATCATTACAAATCTCGACCGCACCATGTAGGAATACTTGATGCATGGTGAATGGACCACTCCACCTTGATTTAAGCTTGCCCGGAAACAATCCCAACCTTGCATTGAACGAAAGGACTTTGCCACCAACTTTGAATGCCCTTTTCATGATTCGTTGATCATGCCAAGCCTTTGTTTTCTCTTTGTACACCCGGGCACTCGCATAGGCATCCCTCCTAAGCTCCTCAAGCTCATGCACATCAAGCATCCTTCTTTCACCCGAAGCTTGAAGGTCAAAATTCAAAGCCTTGATGGCCCAATAAGCATTGTGCTCCAATTCCACGGGCAAATGACACGATTTCCCATAAACAAGCTTGTAAGGTGTCATGCCAATAGGTGTTTCGTAAGCCGTGCGGTAGGCCCACAATGCATCATCCAACTTGGAAGACCCATCCTTTCGAGATCGGTTCACCGTCTTCTCCAAAATAAGCTTGACCTCTGTATTTATCTCCGCTTGACCACTAGATTGGGGGTGGTAAGAGAGACCCATTTTGTGATGCACCCCATATTTAGGAAGAAAGGCTTGAATGATTTCTTGGCCAAGTGTGATCCCCTATCACTAATAATGGCTCTTGGAACTCGGAAACGGGAGAATATCACCTTCTTAAATAGCTTGACCACTACCTTGGCATCATTTGTAGGGGACGCGATTGCTTCAACCCATTTAGAAATATAATCAACTGCTACTAAAATGTAGCGGTTACCAAGGGAGGAGGGGAAGGGACCCATGAAATCAATCCCCCAAACATCAAAAATTTCCAACTCCAAGATGCTTGTGAGGGGTAGTTCATGCCTCTTTGAGATATTGCCAACTCTTTGGCACCGATCACAAGCCTTGACAAAGCCTCAAACATCCTTGAACATGCTTGGCCAAAATAGTCCACATTGCAAGATCTTTGCCACAGTCTTGTCGGCTCCCATATGACCACCACATGGGGATGAATGGCACATCCCTATTACATTCTTGATCTCATCATCCGGGAGACACCTCCGATACATACCATCCACCCCCTTCTTGAACAAGTATGGGTCCTCCCAACCTCCGCTTTTGTTGGTAGTTAAGGTCATCCGGTATGACTCCACTAGCATGAAAATTAGCAAAATCCGTGAACCAAGGAGCATACATGGCCTTAACGGCATAGAGGAAATCATCTTGGAGAGAATCATTGATGGGAGGGTCCATGTCTTGTGAATCATCCATGGGAAGGTAAGAAAGGTGATCGGCAACCGAATTTCCGATGTTCTTCTTGTCTTTGATCTCAATATCAAACTCTTGTAGAATAAGGATCCACCTAATTAACCGAGGTTTGGCATCCTTCTTCGCCATGAGATACTTGATAGCCGCATGATCCATATATACCACCGCCTTGGAGCACATAAGGTATGACTGGAACTTGTCAAAAGCAAATACAATTGCTAATAGCTCCTCTCCGTGGTGGCATAGTTCCTTTGAGCCGAATCAAGTGTCTTGCTTGCATAGTAGATCACATGTAGCTTTCCTTCTTTTCTTTGCCCTAAAATGGCTCCCACTGCGCTATCACCATAACATCACACATTAGTACAAATCCAAAAGCATGCATGCAATCTTTTTCAAATTTGAATTCGATGTCTTTTTGAAGCAAATTAGATGGGGGCTTTGAGATTTTTGAAAAATCTTTGAGATTAACGACACTAATGCATAAACCCTCGTTATTTTCAAAACTAGCAATAAACTCGCTCATCTCACTTTCATAGAGACCCTCATCAAAACTCAACACCTTAGCCCATTTTTGAATATACGATATCAAGAAACTGACCCCACTTAATTTTCTTGCACCAAGAAAAATCTACGCAAAACCCTATGATGTATTTGGAAGACTTAGATTTCTTACCCCTTTTAGTTGGAACCAGGATTTCTTTTTCTTGCTCTATTCCCTGCACCATCCAATTCTTCTTCCTTCTTTGGAGAAATTACTTCATTTGTCGTCGAATTGTCTTGAGAACCCAGGGAATCTTCATTAGAATTTGAAGATTCATTCTCACTTTCATTGTAATCCACCAGAGGTGAAGATTTTTCTGCTGGAAAATTTTTTGTTTCATTGGAGGTTTATCATTTGGGAGCCATGGAGGGTTTTGGTGAAGAAGATGAAGTTGAGAGGTTTTGGAGAGAGAGAGAGAGTAAGCGGTTTTGCAGAGTTAATGGTTTTGCGGTAAAAGAGGTGAATTTGCCGTGTAATTTTGGTTTGATGTGATGGGGGTTTATGTTTGGGGTAGATTTACGGGGGATGGTGAAAATTATTAAATGCGGATTTTCCCTTCCTTCTTTAATCCATTGAATTATTTAATTTCAGGTTTGTACATGAACACTGGTGAAGAGTTGTAAAAAAAATTATTTGTGGGGGATGAATGAGGAAAGAAATAAATGAATGGAAATAAAAAATAAGAAATAAAAGAAAATAAAAGGAGAGGATATTTACGTAAAAAATAAAGAAGGAATGAACTCATGCATGTTGCACGTTCAAGCTATATGTACATAGATCTTACTATAGCTTGCTCAAGTATATGTATGGACAATAAGGGGAGTATTATGAAGACTAATGTGAGTCCTTTACAATGACTGTGTAATGTATGAATAAATTCACAAAATGTTGCTGGCCACTTAGTGTAATCTTGTAACTAAGGATTTTCTTTGAAGCAGTACACTTAACGAATTCAAATCATCCCTAGCTCTAAGCGATTTTTCTCGAACTTTTCTCTAGGAAGTGGTTTAGTCCATATGTCAGCTATTTCATTTTCTGTTGGACAAAATTCAACTTTAACAAGACTTTTTCAACATTGTCCTTGAGGAAATGATGCCTAATGTGAATATGCTTGACCCTTGAATGATGTACTGGATCCTTGGAGATGCAGATTACACTAGTATTATCACAATAGATAGGAACACACTTAAACTTAATACCAAAGTCTCTTACCTGTTGCTTGATCCAGAGGACCTGGGAATAGCATGCAGCAGCAGCCACATACTCTGCCTCTGCAGTGGATAAGGCAACTATGTTTTGCTTTTTTGAGCTCCATGAGACCAAGCTTGTTCCTAGGTACTGAACAATACCTAATGTACTCTTGCGATTAACCAAGTCCCCAGCATAATCCGCATCCGAGTAACTTACTAGGTCAAAAACATCACTTCGAGGATAGAACAAACATAAGTCATCGCTTCATTTCAAAAACCTAAGAATTCTCTTAACTGCTGTTAAGTGAGATTCTTTGGGATTCGATTGGAATCGAGCACATAAACCAACACTAAAAGCAATATCAGGGCTACTAGCAGTTAAGTAGTGTAAAGATCCAATCATACCTTTATATTGCTTCTCGTTCACACACTTACCATTTGTATCATCATTTAACCTTGTTCTTGTTCCTATAGGAGTGTGGTTGGTTTTAGATTGTTCCAATCCATATTTCTTCAGCGGTTCATTAACATATTTTTGTTGATGGATCATTGTTCCTCTTTCAGTTTGCTTGATTTGTAATCCCAAAAAGAAGTTCCATTCTCCCATCATACTCATTTCGAACTCACTACGCATAAGATCAGTAAACTCCTTACAAAGAAGATCATTAGTAGCACCGAAAATTATATAATCAACATAAATTTGGACCACTAATATGTCTGTTCCTTTTCGGTTTTTTCACCAAATACCCCAGATAAAAAAATTTATTCACCAAATACCCCTACTTTTTTCAAAATTCACCAGATACCCCTGACCTTTAAAAAAATTCACCAGATACCTCAGACATTTAAAAAAATTACCCAAAATGCCCTTTTGGCTAACGGATGTTAGTGCTCCGTTAACTAATTAACCCTAAAACTCCAGATAAAAAAATTTATTCACCAAATACCCCTACTTTTTTCAAAATTCACCAGATACCCCTGACCTTTAAAAAAATTCACCAGATGCCCCAGGCATTTAAAAAAATTACCCAAAATGCCCTTTTGGCTAACGGATGTTAGTGCTCCGTTAACTAATTAACCCTAAAACTCCAGATAAAAAAATTTATTCACCAAATACCCCTACTTTTTTCAAAATTCACCAGATACCCCTGACCTTTAAAAAAATTCACCAGATACCCCTGACTTTTAAAAAAATTACCCAAAATGCCCTTTTGGCTAACAGATATTAGTGCTCCGTTAACTAATTAACCCTAAAACTCTAATTAACCCTACAAAATCCTAATTAACCTTAATTAAACCTAGAACTCTAACTAACCCTAAAAACCCTAACTAACCCTAAAAACCCTAACTAACCCTAACCCACCTCCAGCCCACACCACCCCCACCCCACCCCCCCCCCACCCCCCCTGACCCCACCACTCCAACCCCCACAACTCCAGCCCCACCAGCCCCCTTCCTCCGCCGCCTCGCCTCCTCCCCTCCCCACCACCCCCAGCTGCCGCCCTTCCCCGTCCCCACCACCCCTAGCCCACTTCCACCCCATTCCCCCGAAACTTAGTTGCCCCCCTCCCCTTCCCCCACGAACTCGGTCGGCTCCCCCTCCCCTCCTCGCCGCAAAATCATTAATCCCGCCTTCGAACTCGGTTGATGACTTGGATCTAGTGCAAAAATTGTCGACTTGTCGGGGCGTAAACCGTCGACCGGTTCGAAGGGGTGGGGGGAAAGGGGAGGCGCGACTGTTGAACCGGTGTTGAACCGCGAGTGTGAGGGAGGGGAGGAGCGAGGGAGGAGAGGGATGGGGAGGTGCGAGGAGGTCGAGCGGAGGGGGACTCCGGTGGCCGCCGTGGGGGCAATGTGGCGCCGCCGGGGAAGGGGAGGGGGAGGGGGACTCGCGTGGCTGCTGCGGGGGGAGGGGGTGGGGCTGGTGGGTCTAGGGTTGAGGGGGCCGGGTTGGGGGGTTAGGGTTAGGGTTGGGTTAGGGAGAGAGATAGTTAGGGTTTTTAGGGTTTAGTTAGGTTTAAATAGGGTTTTTTTATGGTTAATTAGAGTTAACTCTAACTCCGTTCGTCATTAAGGGCATCTAGGGAATTTTTTTAAAGGTCAGGGGTATCTAGTGAATTCGAAAAAAAGTGGGGGTATTTGGTGAATAAATATTTTTGTCAGGGGTATTTTCTGAAATAACCGGTTCCTTTTGAACGAAGGACCATGGTTCTATCAACTTTACCTCTTATGAAATCATGTGAGAGTAAGAATTTTGATAACCTTTCATACTAAGATCTAGGAGCTTGTTTCAAACCATTAAGAGATTTATCAAGCTTATAGACCTGATTTGGAAGATCGGGATTTTCAAATCCGGGAGGTTGTTCCACATAGACGTCTTCAAGTAAAAAGCCATTTAAAAATGCACATTTTAAGTCCATTTGGTACAACTTAATTCCCATAAATGCGGCAAAGGCAATCAAAATTCTAATTGCTTCTATCCTAGCAACAGGAGCAAAGGTTTCATCGAAATCAATACCTTCTTGTTGATTGTACCCTTTGGCTACAAGTCTGGCCTTGTTTCTTACCTCTGTTCCGTGTCCATCGAGCTTGTTCTTGAAGACCCCTTTAAGTCCAATTAATTTATGGTTCTTTGGCTTAGTCTCCAGGTGCCATACCTTGTTCCTCTGGAATTCATACGGTTCCTCTTGCATAGCATTTATCCAATCAGCCTCTTTGAGTGCTTCCATATGATCCTTAGGTTATGTCATAAATAAGAAAGCATCAAAAGCACACAAATTATTCATTTGGGATCTCGTTTGAGTTCCCTTTTCCATATCACTTATAATTAATTCTAAGGGATGAGAATTTTGGTGTTTCTAAGGCTTTGGATCAAATCTCCTGGTTGTTCTTTTTTTTTTGAGGTGGTTGATTCATTTAATCTTCTTCAAGTTCAGGAGTTCCTTCATTTTCCTGAGTTCCTCCTGTTGCTTGTTCCCCCTGAGGATCAGGCACAGGGTTCTCAGGATCAGGAACTTGCTTCTTCTCTTTTCCTGCAGGGGTTAGTTCCTCATAATAATGATTAGACTCTTCAGGTCGAGTCAAACCAATTTCAAAGTTATCATCATGACTCTGTTCCTGGAAGGAGTTAGTTTCATCAAAGATAACATGGACACTTTTATTCTACACACATTGTTCGCTTATTGTAAAAACGATAAGATTTACTACTTGAGGCATATCCTAGAAATATAGCCTAATCACTTCTAGCATCAAACTTTCCTAAATTTTCCTTTTCATTATTGTGTACAAAACATTTACATCCAAAAACACGAAAATAAGAGATATTAGGTTTTCTTCCTCTAAGGAGTTCATAGGGCGTCTTCAAGGTAATTGGCCTTAGCATGACACGATTGTTAATGTAGCATGTTGTGTTTACTGCTTCAGCCCAAAAGCTCTTCGGAAGACCACTTGCAATTATCATCGTTCTTGCCATATCCTCCAGGGTTCGGTTCATCCTTTTTACTACACCATTATGTTGTGGTGACCTTGGAGTTGAGAAATTATGGTCTAGCCCTTCATTGCTGCAAAATTCATCGAACTTGGAGTTTTCAAACTCCTTACCATGGTCAGATTTTGGATGTTTCAATTTATAACCACTAGTACGTTGAATCTTTTTAGCAAAGGTTAGAAATTTATCAAAAGTTTAATCCTTACTATGAAGAAAGATAACCCAAGTGTATCTTGAAAAATCATCTACAATGACTAATACATATCTCTTACCTGATCTACTTTGGATGCGTACAGGGCCACATAAGTCCATGTGAATGAGTTCCAATGGACTTTGTATGCTTACCATTTTCTTGGATTTGAAGGAGGATCTCACTTGCTTGCCTTTAACACATGGATCACAAACACCGTGGTTTAAGAACTTAATTGTTGGTAACCCAACTACTAAGTCTTTCCCACTTAGTTTGTGAAGTAGGGACAAGCTGGCATGACTGCAACGCTTGTGCCATAATAGAGTATCTTCATCAATCACGCTTAAGTATGTGAGATTGTTCCTAGGAACAAGGTTCAAGTCAACCATATAGGTGTTCCCTTTCCTCGTTCCCTCAAGGATCTTGGTTCCTGTACTTTCATTGCTGACTACACAAGACTCACTAGTAAACTTCACATAACTTCCCTTATTGCAAAACTGAGATATACTAAGTAAACTATGCTTCAAACCCTCGATCAAAAATACATTATCTATGGAATGTGACTGAGATTTCCTAATCTTACCAACTGCTACAATGTTACCTATAAGATTGCCTCTGAAGGTCACAGTTCCTCCATTGTAGGCTGATAGTGAGAGAAATTTTGGTCTATCTCCTATCATGTGCTTAGAACAACCGCTATCGAGGTACCACATGTTGTTCCCCTCACTTCAGCTTGTACCACAATAAACTATTTAGAGGTAGGAACCCAGTCTTGCTTGGGTTCCTTTGTTGGACTTGCGTCTTTCTTACCTTTCCATACTTGTTTGACTAAGTATGTGTTCCTCTCAATACGTTCTCTTCTAGTGGAACAGTTAGACACTATGTGACCACTGTTCCCACAGTAAGAACATATTTTACTACTTGGCAGATCAACATATTTTGTCTTTTTATTCTTCTTCTTGTGATTGAAACCAAGACCTTCTCTTCCTTTATTCTGATACTTTTGTATCCAACTTACAAGATCAGGAAGTTTATTCCTTGAGGATTCCAGTTTCTTCTTTAATACCAGATTTTCTTGTAAAACATTTTCATACTCGATTTTCAAGATTTTGAAATATGTTCTGGTATTAGTAGAGGAACCTGTTCCTTCGGGAACAAATAGTTTCGATTCTGCCATCTCCACATTCAAAAGATAATTATCGTTTTTGACTTTTTCGAAGGCTTCTTGATAAGCTCTAATCTTGTCAAAAATTTCAAAGAATCTTTTTTCAGTGTCACATTTCAATGTGTTAAGTCAATTTGAATGGTTCTGAGTGACTTTTAAGGCATTAGTGACTTGATCTCTTTTTGCGCAAACTTCCTTGTAGTCATCTAAGGTTTCTAATAAAAGTTTTATCAATTGGCTTTTACTAAGTTTTGTATGTTCCTCTTCAATAGCATTAAAGCTTACATTAGAGTTTGATGATTCCACTTTGTCTTTAACATTTGCAATGAGACATAGATGGGCAGTTTCTTCTTCAGTCTGTGCCTACTCCTCTTCTGAGTCAGACTCTCCCCATGCTGCAACCATGGCTCTCTTCATGTCAGTTCTCGAGAAGGGTTTTTGATGTTCCTTGCCCTTCTCTATGAACTTCCCTTTTGCTTTCTCGTTCTCCCATTGAGGACACTCCTTGATGAAATGATCAAGGACTCCACATTTATGACAACTCAACTTCATTGGTTTCTTTGTGACCTTTCCTTTGTAATTCTTGTTGAAGAATTTCTTGAATCTTCTCACGATCATAGCTGCTTCTTCATCATCAGTTTCTGAATCCTCTTGTTCCACTGACTTGAGAGGCAGAGCCTTAGACTTTGATGTTTCAATCTCATGAGTTTCATGTAACTCATGGGTCATTAAGGAACCAGCAAGTTGTTCAATGTTGAACGTTGTGAAGTCCTTTTTTTCCAACAATGTCGTTGTCTTGGCCATCCATTTTTCATCTTGTGGAAGACTCCTTAGTACCTTACGAACCTGTTCCTCTGGAGATATGATTTTTCCAAGAGATTCAAGTTCGTTTATGATGTTTGGGAAGCGAGTGAGCATGTGTTGAACATGGTCTTGTTGTTTCATATGAAATAATTCATATTTATGCATGAGCATATCAATCTTCGATCATTTTACTCCGCTTGTTCTTTCATGAGTAACTTGAAGGAGTTCCCACATTTTCTTAGCAGTCTTGCATCCCATGACTCGGTTGTGCTCATCGGGATCAAGACCACAATGGAGTAGCTTCTTGGCCATGTTGTTCATTTCCATTTTATCAAAGTCATCTTTGTCAAACTCTGTAAGGGGTTTAGGAATCAGCTCCCCCTTCTCGTTCTTCTTTGTGACTTCAAAGTCACCAATTTCAATTACCCTCAATACTTGGTACTCCCTCTGTCTCAGAATACTCTTTACACTTTCCTTTTTCATATGTCCCAGAATACTCTTTACACTTCTTTTTTTGGATATGACCCACTATTATTTTAATCCTTCTGCCTTTTAACCATTGGCCCACACCGTCTCTCCTCCAATTAAAATAATAACATTCCTCCTACCTACCAACCCTAGCCATTGGCCCACACTTTCTCTCCACCAAATAAAATAATACTACTTTTACTACCTACTCACTCCTATCACATATACTTTTTTAATAAAATAACAATTGATAACCAAACAACAAATTATCATCTAAAACTACATACCCTAATAAGTGTCAAGAGTATTTTGGGACGAAGGGAGTAATTTTCTGCTTTTATAAAGATCTCCATACGATTCTTCCAACATAGGTGGCGTTGGATTGAGTACCCTTCCTTAAGTTTTTCTCCCGTAGTGTTCATTGTGCCAGGTACAATCTCCTTAGTGTTAGCTGATTCTGGAGGTACTAGGCTCTAATACCAATTGTTATTCTAGTATAAACACTAGACCAACTACAAGAGGGGGGTGAATTGTAGTTGAGGCGAAAATTTTGAATTATAATGCGGAATTAAAATAACTTAAAAGCGAAAGAAAAAAAAGCACACATGATTTTTTGGATTTTTTGCCAATTGCAGCCTTTTTAAGTTGCCACTTTGTTAATTGCAGCCTTTTGATTTCAATCTCGTCAATTGCAGCCACAAATAAACCAAAAGTTTATAAGTTGCAGCCTAAAGGCGTGATGATAGGTCGGATTTGGGCTGCAACTTATAAACTTTTGGTTTATTTGTGGCTGCAATTGAAGAGATTGAAATGAAAAGACTGCAATTAACAAAGTCACCACTTTAAAAGGCTGCAATTAGCAAAAGATCCTGATTTTTACAAGGAAAACTTCGTAGGCCCAATAGGAAGAAAAACCTTGACCACGAGTGATTTTGACTCAATACTCTCTTTACCATAATAGGCCAAAAGACTCTATCTTTTACAACCTATTGCTGTACCCTTCTCCTATTCCTCTAGGAACTTGTTCCCGATCCACTCGGTTCCCGTGAACTGATGACACTCTCTTTGACTTCACTCGAAGTCTTCTCTTTTCTCTCTTTCTTTCTCTATCTTGATGACAAGGATATTCTCTGATTTTTCTCTCACCCAAACACTATAAATATTACAATGATATGTAGGAGAAGAAGAAAATTCAGAAATACTTTCTAAGTTTAAGATTGACTTTTGAATTCTTGAAAGTTGTGTTTTTCTTCGAACAAATCTTCCTCAATATATGGAAGCTGTAAGGTTTCTCTCTGAAATCATAATTCTCCACTTTCACCAAGTTGTGCGCTTGTAGGATTAAGAAGATCATGGCCCAAAAGGCGCTGCACTATCTCTACGTTTCTTGCAACGGTAATCAACCGCTTCACTAGCCGTTAGTGGGCTTACTTTCAGTATGTGGGTTGAAGCAGTTAGCGAATTGCAAGCATAATGCTCCAGAATTTTAGCCACGCATTTCTCAACCTATTTTCAAGCAATAGCAACAACAACAAACAATCTAGAAACTGCAAAATCTTTTATACAAAGATTCTAAGTGTATAGATATGTCAAACATACCATATGATAAAATTCAAAGTACATAAAAGTAATATCTTGACTTAGATTAATTAAATAATCTTTCTCCACAAGATATATATATATATATATATATATATATATATATATATATATATATATATATATATATATATATATATATATATATATATATATAAAATTCACCTTACATTATTTTATTTTTTTCTAAATAAAAACTATATAACAACCTAAGTATTTGGCATCATCAAAACATGGAATACAACAAAGACCCTCCCAACTTGCACCGGAACATCCTCCAATTCTCCAATGGTCCCCTTAACCGAGCGATCCGCTAGTTGTATCACCCTTCTTGTTGGCTTAAGCTCAAAGTTGAGCTTCTTTGTAATGGAGAGTGGCATTAGGCTTACACTAGCCCCAAGATCGGCCAATGCTCTCTTTGGCTCCATATCTCCAATTCTCAAGGGTATGGAGAAGGACCCTAGATCTTCAAGCTTTTTGGGGAGCTTGTTTTGGAGGACCGCACTAACTTGGACTGTGAGAGCAATGGTGGAACTTTCTTCAAGTTTGGACTTGTTAGAAAGAAGTTCCTCTAGGGACTTAGCATAGCTGGGCATTTGAGCCATAGCTTGGAGAAATGGAATATGAACTTGTAAACCTTTCATTACCTCAAGAAACTTGACAAATTTGTCATTGAAGTGCTTCTTTGCTAACCTTTGACGATATGAAACCGGAGGGGTATAGCTCTTCATTGGAGGAGGCTTTTTACTTGACTTTTCGGGTTCAACAACTATAGGATTGCCATCCTCATGAATGTCTTCCACAACGACATTTTCAATCTCTTTATCCATTCCACTATCAACATCCTCACTCTCCTTAAAGGGACTAGCATCATCAAGTGTGAGCATCTTAGGACCTTCATAGTGAGCCCCGGATCTTAAGTGATGGCTTTAGCTCGCTCTCGAATAATGGGTTGGCTAAGAAGTTGGGTGGAAGAGTTTGAGGAGTTGTTGCTCACTTGTTGAGCGACTTGGGAAAGTTGGGTTTCAATGATCTTATTGTGGGTATTCATTTGTTGGGTGTATCGCTCCAAACTTTCTATCATTATCGACATTGGTTTTTGTTTGTTGTGCTAGGAAGAGTTAGAGAGTGGATTCTATGGAAAATTGTTTTGGTTGATTTGGTTCAAAGGGAGCTCTAGGGGGTGGTTGTCTGAATGTTTGTTGGGGGTTATGGAATCCGGGTGGTCTAGCTTGGTAAGGTTGGGTTGGTTGGGGGTTCTTCTATCCACCATTCGCATTGTTATTCCATCTTCCTTGGTTGTTGAAGTTAGGATTTCCCTCACCCCTAGTTTCCACCCATGCAACATGGTCCATAGACCTACCACAATTCTCACAAGAAAAAGCTTGGGAAGTGCCTTGGCTAGGAGATGTCAAGCTTACCTTTTTCAATTTCTTTGCAAGAATATCAAGTATTGCATTGATGTGGTCAATGACATCAAGACCATACTTGCCTTTGCTTGCATTCTTCTTGCTTGCGGTTATAATATAATTCCCCCAAGAGTAGTGTCGTACTACCTCTTCAATTGTAGGCTAGATAGTGTCAACCGAAAGCTTTATTAGTTGGCCTCCCGCACCTGAATCAAGGCTTGCACGGGTCATAGGAAGGAGTCCGTAATAGAAGCTTTGCATAAGCATCCATTGACTATGACCATGGTGAGGAAAAGATCTTTAAAGGTCCTTGAACCTATCCTAACCTCCATATAATGTCTCATCCTCCTCTTGAGAGAAATTAGCTATCTTCCTCCTAGCTTCGGAGGTCTCTCTTGATAATAGAATTCATCCACAAAAGCAGTGGTAACTTGTGCCCATGTTGTCAAAGTGTCTTCCGGAATGGATTGCAACCATTTCTTAGCCTTGCCCACAAGAAAGAAGTGAAATAGGTTGAGCCTCACAAATTCTTGACTAACATTGTTTTGTTTCACCGTGGCACATAGCTCCAAGAAATTAGCCAAATGCTCAAGAGGGCACTCATGAGTCATGCCCCCATACGACACTTGTTTGATCATGCGAATCAAATGCAGAGAAAACTCGAAGTTGGCGGTAGTAGTTGGGCGACGAATACTACTTTTGAGTTCAAATGCCTCGAGATGCCTAAAATCCCGTAATGCTCTAGGAGCCTCATCCCCCATAGTGCTAGAAGTAGTGGAGATAGACGACTCTTGTTCAAAACCCGGTTGTTCAAATCCCGGTTACGTTGTTCAACGATCGATGGTTGGACCGTGGGTTCCCTAAAGATTTTCCTTAATTGCCTCAGTGTATTTTCAAGGTTATGATCGATGGGGATGGTTGGATCGGCCCTCAATCTTCTTAACATGCAACCAACAAAGCTAAGGAGAATATTTGTAAAACAACCAAAAGGTAAACGCACTAAGACAAAGAAAAAGACAATTTAGTCTCAAAATTAACCAATTAGCTAATGTTAACCACTACTTCCCCGGCAACGGCGCCAAAATTTGACGGGTCGTTGTATACTCGCTAAATATAACCTAAACTACCCAATATAGGGTAAGTATAGGGTCGAATCCACAAGGAAGTAGGGTAAAATCAAGAGTTAATTAGCCCATTACAATGAGCTAAATTAATTTTTGGGTTTTTTGAAAGTTTAGCAATTATTCTAAAATCTAAATAAACTAGGAAATAAATTTGAAAAGTAAATCAACAAGCAAGTAAAGGAGATAAAACAAGGGTAAAGGAACTACATCCAAGAATCCAATCATCAAAGCCAAGGGGAAACAAATGGGGGATCACAAGGGGAAAAATCACGCACATGGGAACTCTAATTACTCTCTCGAGCTAATTAGAGGAGCTTGATTAGTCACTCATGACCTATGCTCATGGCATGAGCAACCAATCTAGCCAAATCAAGCACAGCATGATTAATCAAGCTTCCCTAAACTAGAAAATGCCTATTTTCATAGAGATCCTAGTCTAGCAACCAAACTTAGTTTATTCCTAGCTTCATCTCTCAATCCTTCACTAGGAATTCCAAATATGCAAGTTAAGTGGTGATTAAGCACCCAACAAACCAAATCAAGCAAGTTTGATCAACAAATTCAACCCCAAAAGTTAACCCCCTAACTTAGATTTAGAAATCAAAGAGTAAATGAAAGTCACATCCCTTCCCCTAGTAAGAAACTACTCACACATTATGAAAGTAAAGCAAAATAAAGCTTGAAATAACTTCAACACTTAACCATGGAGGAAAGAGAAAAAGGGAAGATCAACAAGTAATAAACAAGATCTAAGCAATAAAACAATCACAATAATCAAGATTAAGGAAAGAAAAGAAGAAATAAACAAGAAATTACCAACCTTTAAGCTTGCATAAATGGTGATAATGGAGTTCAAAAGCTTACAACCTCAACTTTCTCTCTCCTAGGGTTCTAAAGTTTGAATGCTAAACAAGAATTAATCTCTCCCTAATGTCAAAATAAAATTGCTTAACCTAAAATAAAAGGAGTCCCTCTTATATAGTCCTAACAATAAAACAGAGTTAATTACATAAAAGCCCACGTACAAAAGCATCAAAATCGCAAAAGCGTTTCCCGAAAAATAACCCGACCCGCTTGACCCGGGCCCTCGAGTCACCAGACCCGGGCGGGTCCGCTGATCAGGAAAACATTAGGCTTCACAAAACAAACGACCCGGGTCTACATATAAGAATGAGCTGTGAGGGCTAGCTGGGTCCTCGAGTCAGCACCCTCCTCTCTTTCTTCTCCTCAATCGATCCCCTTGATGCTCTATTTCTTTAATGCTTTGCCTCGGGTTTGTGCATAGATCCTCCAAGCGTGCTCCCAAATCTTGAAATAAATAAACACCCAAAGAAAGAGCACAAAGGAGGGAAAATGCACAAAAAGAAAGAAAAGGAAGAAATTTAGCCTACAAACTATTATAAAAAACTATTAAAAACAAATCAAAAGTCAAGTATAAATACCAATCATCAGATTATAACATTTTATGGAGAAAAAAAGCTATTGTTTGCACTATAAGCTGATGTGGGACACTTAATGTTTTACATTAAAATTCTTATTTCACTAGTGGAAAAAACCTTAAATGACACAACCTAACTAATCCGGTTTAGGCAAAACCGGATCAGTTAAAGTCAATTGATACGGTTTCTCCCAAAATCGGATCGCTAAGTTTGAATTTTTTTTGTCGCAATTTTTTGGGCCACAAACTAGTCCAGTTTGAAGGAGAACCTCATCAATTAACAAACTGATCCGCTTCTCCCTCAAACCGGACTAGTTTGTGGCCCAAAAAAATTTAAGCCCGACGTTGACAATTTCGCCCAACCTTCCTCGTATAAATGATACAACCCACCATTCTCTGATGAAACCCTAACTCCCCACTAGATGAAACCCTAAATCCCCATTGTCTTCCCTCTCCTCTGATGAAACCCCAAATGCACCCATTCTCTCTCTTCCCTCTCCTCTGATGAAACCATAAAACCCTAACTCCCTCTCTCAAACGCTCCCTCTCTCTTCCCTCTTTCATCCTCCGCTCTCCTCTGAAACCCATCTTCTTCGATCTCCGCACTATCTTCGTCAACAACCACCGTTGATCGCCGTCATTTCTTCGCTCATCGTTTCTTCGATCTCCGCACCATCTTCGTCAACAACCACCGTCAACCACTCTCAATTCCTTGTCCCTCGTCAGCAACCTCCGGCATCTTCGTTTTTCGCTCTCACGAACCCCAATCGATTTCGTCGGCCACGAACAACGACGAACCGCCAAGAACCCTTCTATCTCATCATCTAAACCCTCATCGCCGGCGAAGCAACGAAATGTGATTGAGTTTTTCGTTTAATTTTTTTTAGTTTTTGGGTATAATTTCTTTAGTTTTTTCGTTTAATTTCTTTAGTTTTTTCATTTTCTTGTAATTTTTTTAATTTATT
>CANSNZ010000301.1:0-144000 GCA_947646795.1 Beta lomatogona | reverse complement strand
TGACATAAGCTACCAACGTGGCAACGTGTTCTTGCTTCCTGCATAGTGTGTTTGGATAGGATAATTTGGAGGGGAGGAAGAGAAATAGTGAGGATTCATTTCCCCTTTTTATGCGACTTGGGGACGAGGGAAGAAAATCGGAAGGATCTATTTACTCCCCCTTCTATTTGGACCAAATCCTCTAATGTTGGAAAGATTTGAAAAAGAAGCACTTCATCTCTCTCCCTTTAACTTTCCTTCCTTCACTCTACCTCCTCACTTCCTTTCTCTTTATGATAGCTATCCAAACAAAATGTTAATCTCGAGTAATAAAATCTGCTCTCATGGCCTCAATCATTTTGTACATTTGGCTGTAATATAATTTGATACTGTCCATAAGATGTAATCCCAGTAGTTTTGTACTGATTCAAATAATTGAAGCGGATATTGGAGTCTAGAGGAAGCATTCATTAAAGCAATGAGGAGCAGAGACTAGGTACAGGTTAGATGCCACTGGAGTTTAATCACATCAACTGGACCAACATTTGTAACACAGACCATGATGAAGAACTGAGACACTGGAAATTTTGGCATTTGGAATTGAAAAAGAGACACTATGTAAGTTTTTTATTTTCTTCCTTTGCATACTTGGCATGTTCGTTTATTGTTTTACATTTTGGGTTTGAGTTCTTTTCAAAACAAAAAAATGTTAATATGGAAACCAAAAAATATTAGGGGCCGTTCGATTGTCTCTGTTAGGTTCAGGTTTTTTGATTTATGAATAAGTCGTGATATAAAGCACATATTAAACGTGTCGATTTAGGGCCCCGGCAACAAAATGGTTTCCATATTTCTAGTTTTGGTTTTTAAAAAAAACTGGAAAGAGAAGGCTGGAAAAAAAAATTGAAGAGCGCAGAAGCCCTTGCGTATCCACTTTTAATTTTGTGTGAGCGCTGAAAATAAAAACATGGATTAGCATGTGTATGACTATAAGTTCATTATACAACACATAATTTTAATATCTCATCTCTTAAAAACCAAAAGCTGAAAGCTGAGTCTGAGGAGTGATCGAACTGGTACCTATTGTCTTAGCAATTGTGTTCCACTTTTTGATTGATGGGCCGTGTACAAAAGAATATGACAATATGTCAAAGGGATAGCTGAAACTTTGGGAGGTTAGTATCCAGTGTAATAAAGAAATCACTAATTTAACTACAATAACGAAAATTACAAAAAAAAAAATCCTTGATGATAAAAATGTCGTTTTGTGATTGACCGTGGCAAGTGGTGCTTGCATATCTATACAAGTTTTTGTCTGTTATCTTACCTAGCTTCTCATGTCAATAGGTTTCCATCGCTCGGAGTTCTCCTTGTCATGGCCATTGAGAGTTTCAAGCAAACGCTTGGACAGATTGATAGCGATGAGGATGGGGACACTGAGTTCTTCAAGATTTGATCTTCCGAATCCAATTTTCATTTGGAAAACTGTGAGCCCGGCTCCATGCCCCCTGAGGGGCGTTTGGTTCGCGGCTGGTGCAGGGGTGGGTTTGGAAGCTCGGAGAATCGAGGCAGGGGTGGTGTCGGGTTAGGGGCGCGGGTCCCTGTCTGCGTAATGTTTAGTTCAAAAATGGAATAAATATCAGCCCCATACCCAATGTTTAGTTTGGGTCTCGAAATCTGGAATGAAACCATAATTAATTTATTTTCTCATATATTTTTTTAAGAAACAAATCAGATTGCAATCCGGTAATGTGATTTTGTTGCTTTTTTTTTTGCTTGTCCCATCTTTTACAATGCTTTCCAAGATCAATAACTTGCAACAATTATTGCAAAGGTTTTAGCACAGTAGGAAAAATTGGTTGAAAAATAAAAAATAAAATAATCAATAATTAATGATGCAACAACAATTATCAGCACAAACCCATGGCGACATATGAGAGTCATTGTAAGAGGATGTAGGTAAGCATAAGAGGAAATAGAGTCATTTCGTGGCGACATAGAGTAATAAAAGTGTGGGAATTTGACGAAAAGAGAAAGCATCTGTATTTTAAAAAATTTGTTTGAATTTGGTTATAAATCAATTGCAAACTATATATGTCGAAGAAGAAGAGAGTGAGGGTGGGACTGCAGTTGCAGTAGAAAAAGAAGATTGCAGAGACAAAGAGAAAGAATTGTTGAAGACAGTTACGTGGTCGATCATGAACTGCGGAAAAAATGACGACTAATTATTTTTTCCAACAATATGCTTCTCTCTTTTTTTAAAAAATAATAGATACCTACGGGTTGGTATAAAAGCCAAGCTCCACTTTCCCTGGGTTTTTAAGCCCCATCTTTATCCTCTTAACTGATGGCTCTCATATGTCGCCATATGTGCTTCGTAAAATGATATGCTCTTGTGCGGTTTCCCTTCTGGTTCGTCCAATGGACCTAAGTTGATTGTGACATAGTATAAGAATGATCTAGGGTGGGTTTTTCGATAGTGTATGTTTAACTCCAACTTAGATTATTTACATGCAGGTATGGAACTCGTTAGGATCCATATTACCTAGTAGATAATTTGAGGAAACAATAGATAAGCAAATGCTTCAGCTTCACTAAAGCGATAGGAGAATTAGCTCGATTTCTCTTCCAAATATTAATTTTGCCATAAATAAACCTAGTGGCTCCCATTGAAAAATGTTTCGATGGTAAAGCCCCAATATCTCTCTTTTCTCACTTTTTAGTGAATAACTATCACTCTAAGCCTAATGATCACAATTGGTCCCTTCATGTAAGGGTTAGTTATTCCCTTATGTAGGGCTTAGTTGTTTCCCTCATGTTAATAATGGTGGAATTTATAGTTTTTCTTTTCCCCTTTTTTAGCGTCCGGGGATACAAATTGGAAGATCGTCTTGTATATTAGTAGATATGAATGGTTGGTATAGGGTTGCGAATTTGAAAGATCCATCTTGCAAATTTGTCAATTTAGAGGATCGACTTAGCAACTACTTCACCGTTTCTCTTTAAGTTAGTCCCTATCCTTATTAGGAAGAGTCACAATTAGTGATATGTTACTTAAAAGTGGACGAAGAAACTCATTGTTGATACATGACATTTATATCACTTTTAGGGTCGGTTTTTAGTTTATTTTTCGTAATTTATTTTATTTATTCTTTCTATTTTTATTTATTTTAACCTTTAGTTTTTCTTTTTATTATTGGTAGCTTAAATTATATTCAATGGTTTTTAATAGACTTTAGCTCATAATTTTATTATTTTATTTATTCTAGTAATTTTAAAGCTAGTTTAGTTTAGTTTCCGTAATTATTTTCTATTTTTTTAATCACCCTTAATCTTCTTATTAATTTTTCATTTTATTTTATTTGTCTCGTAGCTCCCTTCGCGTTTTGGTTTTTTTTTTTGTAGGTGTGCGTTTTGGAGTTATGTTGTGCGAATTTCAAAGTAAAGATTAGTTGTGCGGCTTGATTTGATGATATCGTGCAAATTTTATCCTCCACCACACGTAACCCCAAGCCTACGCCACCTGATCCCCTGGCCTCACCATCACATCCAACCAAACAAGTTGCCCCCCTCCACCTCGCCTTCGCAGCCCCGCTCGATAGCACCACCTCGCCACTTACCTCCTCCGCCCGTCTCCTTATCTCGCCTGACACCCGTCAACTCCCGACACAACTCCAACTTCCCTGCTCAATCTTGATTCACACACATCACCAAACACCAAGCCACATACCATCTCTCCTCACCACACGGCACTAGCTTCCCACCTTCACGCCATCACTCCCGAGGCGGCTCCACTCTTCACAGCACACCACCCGGCATCCACCAAACCTCCTCGCTCACTGCCACCAAATACACGCATCCCCACGACTCACCATGCCGTGCCACCATCATCTCCTTCACCTCCAGTCGGGCTGGGCTGCGGCCTTCGAAGAGCTGGGCCGCAACCTTCCGAGTCTTTGCACCACGCAGTCCGTTTTCACTACGTAACACTAGCACGCACCGAAATATGGCATCGACTTCCACTTCATTCTTGGCGAATTGGCTGCCCAATGCCGTAAATTATCCGTTGGCGTTTACAAATGAAATAGTAACAATGTAGGAATAAGATTAATCTATTTTAGTTATAGGCCCAATCCATATTGTCCTATTAATCATATTTATTCTCTAGCAAGAAAATACGATTACTAAAATAATTAACTTTATTATCTTCATAATATAATTTCTATTATATTTAGTAATTGTTGGGATGTCTAAGGTCATATTCCTTGATCTCCCACTTGTCAGAAGACAAGAGCGCAATGTTAAATTCCTTAAGTCTCTTAATGCCAAATTTGATAATACTATGTTATTTTCAAATTTTGTTCCTTGATCGTCGAGTTCGACGCTCAAATAAGGATTAACTCTTTAATCCTATTCCGCATGGCCATGAAATTTTCCACTTCTTGCTCATCAAAAGCCGGACACCATTCCTATTTAATAGGAGGACTTATCCACTCTTGTATGACCATAACTCCCGCTCGATTCTTAGCCTACACGATCCTTTGCCTTTATAACCTCCTTTTACGGTGCAACGTTTAACGGTGTCAAAGTTAAACTACTTATATTGTGGTTATTAAGACATAATCATGTCTAAGGAATCCACTAATAGTAGTTTGATCCTACTTTTTTAGAATATAATTAGGTCGAGTCTCGATGTATCAACTATACATCCATATAATCAATTAGACATCTCCATGTCTCCATAGCCCATGAGCTGCGCTATCGATTAATTATATACTAGTCTTTTAAATAAATCAATTATGTCCAATTTAGTGATTTAGACTAGAGACTTTAAATAAATTGTGATTTCTGTTCACTTTATAGGGTTCCATTATCAAAAGGTTTTCGATAATCCTATTTGAAAACACAAATTATTTGGACATTTTATTTATTACTAAACCAAACAATTAAATAAGAAAATATTTTTTATTGATAAACATTCAAAGCATAATGAATGTCTTTACAATTGTAAACATGAAGTAAACAACCTAAAGCCATTCTCCCATATGCTTAAGCCCCATAGACCTAGTATGACACTCATACTTAGGTTGAGCAAGCGGTTTAGTCGGAGGATGCGCAATATTATCATCGGTATGAACCTTGCTTACTTTCACATCCTCTCTTCCAACGATCTCTCGAATAAGATGGAATTTCTCTGAGCACATGTTTAGACCTTTGATGCGATCCGGGTTCCTTAGGCGAGCAATGACAACATTGTTGTCCCAATCCAACTCAATGCCATTCTCGATGCTTAGGAACTACACCAAGCTCACCAATGAACTTTTTGATCCAAACAACTTCTTTTCTTTGCATCAGTGCTACAATATACTCGGCCTGTGTTGTAGAATCCGCGATGGTACTACGCTTAGAGCTCTTCCGGCTCATAGCTCCTCCATTGAGACAAAATATGAATCCGAGAGATCGGAAATCATCTTTGTCACTCACGGAAGCTTGCATCGGTGTATCCGGTAACAACCTGACTCACCATCTCCACCATAAATCAAAAATTATCCTTAGTCCTTCGCAAGTACTTAAGGATGTTTTTATTCTGCAATCCGTGCGCATCTCTCGGATTTGACGCGGTATATTCGTTGCATATACTCAAAGCATATGCAACGTCCGGTCAAGTGCATATCATGGCATACATAATGGATCCTCTTGTACAAGCATAGAGAACATTACTCATACGCTTGACCTCATCGGGACTCGAAGGACACTGAGTCTTGCCAAGTGTTATGCCATGTTGCATGGGAATGAAATCTCTCTTGGAGTTTTCCGGCTTGAACCTTACAAGAACCTTATCAATTTAAGTCTCTTGACTAAGTCCAATCAGTCTTTTCGACCTATCTTTATTGATCTTTATTACCAATATGTACTCGGCCTATCCTAAGTCTTTCATAGAGAAACAATTTTTAAGCCATTCCTTGACTTACTCGAAGCATGGTCTTATCATTTCCTATGAGAAGTATGTCATCCACATACAAGACCAGAAAATTAATACTACTCCCACTTAACTTCTTGTATACACAAGATCCCGCTTCATTTCTGAGAAAGCCAAATTTCTTGACTGCCTCATCAAATCTGATGTTCCAACTCCTTCATGATTGCTTTAGTCCATAAATGGACTTCTTAAGCTTGCATACCCTCCATGGATTTTCTAGATCTTCAAAACCTTAAGGTTGTGTCATGTACACATCCTCTTTTCGAGAACCCATTCAAGAAAGCGGTTTTGACATCCATCTGCCATATTTCATAGTCATGAAAGCGCAATCGTAAGGATTACCCTAATGGACTTCAACATGGCTACTTGGTGAGAAGGTTTCATCATAGTCAATACCATGAATTTGTTTGAAACCTTTCGCCACCAACCTTGCTTTGAAAACACTAATGTTTCCATCCTTGTCCGTTTTCAACTTGAAAATCCATTTACATCCAATGGGTTTTACCCCATCAGGCAAATCAATCAAGTCCCATACTTGATTTTCAAACATGGAATCCATTTCGATTTCATGGCCTAAAGCCATCTTACGAGAGTCTTGACTATCCAAAGCATCTTTGTAGCTAGTATGTTCTTCGATTCTAAAATCGTTATTTCGAACTTTCGGTCAAAAGGAAATCAATATATCTCTTTGACGGAATGATGGTCCTTCTAGACCTACGTTGGGGAACAACAGAAGAAGTTTCTACCTCACTAGATTGAGTGACTTCACATGGAGTATCTCCAAGTGGGACGGTAGGAGGTACGTGAATTGAATGCACTACCTCCTGAGCATTTTCATGCCGGGCCGCCTACGATGAGGTGTTAACCTCATCCATTTGTTGCTCATCGAACTTCTTCGAGATATACATTTCTCCCACTTGTTTTCTAGAAATAAACTCCTTTTCTAGAAAGACACCATTACGAGCAACAAACACTTTGTTTTCGCTTCGGTTGTAGAAGTAGTATCCCTTAGTCTCTTTTGGGTAACCCACAAAAAGACATTTATTGGATTTGGGTGAAAGCTTATCAGAAAGTAAACGTTTTACATAAGTTTCACAACATCATATCCTTAGAAAAGACAATTTTGGAATGTTTCCACTCCACATTTCATATGGTGTCTTTTCCACTGCTTTGGATGGTGCTCTGTTAAGTGTGAATGCCGCTGTTTCAAGCGTAAATCCCCAGAATGAAATAGGAAGATCCGCAAGACTCATCATGGATCGAACCATATCAAGTAGAGTTCGATTCCTTCTTTTAGAAACACCATTTAAGCGTGGTGTTCCTGGTGGAGTCCATTGTGAAAGTATTCCACAATCCTTGAACCGATCACCAAATTCTTGAGATAAATATTCACCACCACGATCGGATCGCAATGCCTTAAGTTTCTTCCCAAGTTGGTTTTGTACTTCATTACGGAATTCCTTAAATTTTCCAAAGGATTCCGACTTATGCCGCATGAGGTAAGCAAATCCAAATGCGCTTACATCATCGGTAAAAGTAATAAAGTAACTGTACCCTTCCCTACCCAAATTACTCATAGGTCCACACACATCCGTATGTATGAGGGCTAAAAGGTCATTGGCCCTTTCACTTGAACCTGTAAAAGGAGACTTTGTCATTTTCCCCATCAAGCAAGACTCACGAGTATCAAATGATTCGAAATCAAATGATTTGAGAATTCCATCTCTATGAAGCTTCTCAATACGCTTTGAGCTTATGTGGCCTAATCGACAATGCCATAAGTATGTAGGGTTTGAATCATTTGCTTTATGTTTCTTGCTGTCTATGTTATAGATGAGGGTTTCTAAGTCTAGCACATATAAACCATTTGATAACTTAGCGGAGACATAGAACATATCATTCAAATATGCAGAACAACAATTGTTCTTTATTGTAAATGAATAACCTTCGGAATCCAAAACAAGAATCGAAATAATGTTCTTTGTGATAGCAAGAACATAATAACAATTATTAAGTTCTAAAACTAATCCTTAAGGTAAAAAGTAGACTATATACTCCCCACTGCCAATGTAGCGACTCGTGCTCCATTGCCAACGCGAAGATCTACTTTTCCCTTTGCCAATGTTCTACTTCTTTCGAGGCCTTGCATATTACAAATAATGTGTGAACCACAAGCGGTATCAAATACCCAAGAAGCAGTAGTTGCTAAGTTAGCTTCTATAACATACATATCTGAACTAGAAACTCCTTTTTTCTTATCCTTCAGATACTTAGGGCAACTACTTTTCCAATGACCAACTTTGTTACAGGTGTAATAATAGTGCTCATCAGCAACTTTTGGTTTTGGTGTAGTCTTTTGCTTTTCAGAAGTTCCAGACTTGGCAACTTGTTTGCTTTCGTCCTTCTTAATAGCAATCCCAATCCTATTGAGCGATTGCCCTTTACTAACAATAAGAACATCCTCATATTCTTTTCTTGGCTGGTTAGGGATGTTTCGCTCAGTCTGAGTTAGCCTTTCATGCATCTCTTGCATCGTTGCTTCCTCCCTTTGCATGTGAAAGTCGTTGAACTTATCAGTTCTGAGAACGATTCTCATTTCCCTTTCACTTGCAATGAAACGTTCAGCATTCAATTTGTCCTTCGAAAGGACGGAGCGCAAATTACAAATAGAATTGTTGGTGTTGATGTTGTTGTTACTAGACATAATTACTACAACAAATTATAAAGCAAGATTCAATCAATGTTTATCAAGAAAGTAGCAATTAAACAAATTTTGATTAACTACTACCCTTTATTCAAAATGAAAGTCCCCTATTGAATAAAGAAATAACCAAGATCTCCTTCCACTACAATCAAACGGACTTTGGCCCTGCCTTCAATTTATAGTAGTTGAGGTAAGTAAACACTTTACTGATAATAACTAATTATAATTCTTGGTAGACAGGTTAACAACTCCTTGTTTACTCCTATCTCTTAGCTTCAAAACCCAGAACTTTGTCTTTTGATGATTTCATTGAGTTAAACCGAACATTAACATGTAAGTTTTAAAAACCTACCCTACTATCCCCGGAAATATGAGCAACACACCACCTTTGGCGAGAACCTATTACCCATGATCTAAAGTTTTATAGGTGTTGTTTGGAAAAGCAATCAAAACTCAATATTACTTTTGGGGACCTAAGTTTACTAATATGGTCAATCAATAGTGAACACATGAATTAATTAACCACAAACAAACTTAGAAGCAAACGTTTAAGCAAAATAAATAGAAGAAAATTATAAAAGCAATAATTAAATGATCTAGTATGTCCCCTATACTTAAGAAAATAACTAATCTTCATGAATCTTCCCTTGAATCCCATGGATCATCATCCTTGAAACTCCTTGGATCCTCATACTTGATTACATAATTTGAATTAAATAAATAACGAAAATTTAAAGTTACAAAAATACAAACGATTTGCGGTTGTATTTAATTTACATTCAAATGTAACGATTCGCAAATCGTATTTACTATCCTAATTTGGGTCATACTAGTCATAACATGCAAAATATAATATCATACATATTACATTAAACATTTACGCATTTATAATATCAAAATATAATAAATACATACTATTTACTTATTAACAATTAATAAGCAAATAAAACTTTCCTTAATAATCATAAAACTTAACAAATTTAAGCTAGAATTTATTTAGGAAACTTTATTATTTTAATTCAATTACTTATTTAAATATGGCTAGAATAATCTCTATTAATCTCAATTTGCATTAAAGGAAATCTTGGATTTATGCTAAAAAAGGTAAATCATATTTCTGTTTCAAAAACATTTTTTTTAATAGTGACTTGTTGACTGTTGACCAGCAGCACAATGCTGCCAGTCAACAACCAACCAAGAGCACCCCCGCTGGAAAAACGAACCAGCCTTCACCAACAAGGCTCACGCATTGCTCACCGAAAACCAACGAGCCACCACACACTAGCGGCCAAGCACCCCACAAACCGCCGCCTGCTTTGTGTCTCCACGCAGCCTTCACCCAGGCGAGAACAGCCAGTCGCTCGCCCAGGCCTGAGCCGCCGCGAGACCCGGCCCTGGCGTCGCACGCCCCACCACTTCTCGCCGGCGACCCAGCATCTAAACTCGTTGACCAAAAACCGCCCTCCATCGTGGCTCCACCGATGCTGGTGGTGCCACCCAGTCATGGTGGACAACCCTTTTGAATTTTGTACCAATTTATCAAAATTCAAATTAATCTTTAACTAACAATTATTTAAAGATTTAGGATTTAATTAGGTTATAAAAATCCGAAAATGCGTGGCAAATATTTTGAATCAATCAAAAAATCTTAAACAAATTTTTTATGTTTGTTGGCATTAGATTTGAATGAATAATCTCTATTAACCATTAAATCTAACAAGAATTCAAAATTAGGACAAAAATCAAATTATATCCAAATAATTCAGAAAATTAACAATTAAATTCCAAAAGATACGATTTTTTTTAGGGTGATCTACTGAATTATTATAACAAATAAAATGAAATATTTTAATTGTTATCCTTAAAATTTATGTTTAATCAAATTAAACATAAAAATTAACTAAAATTCACAAATAATATGATAAAAATTCGAAAATTAGTGGGAAAAATAATCAAATTATTTTCCACCATCATATTATTCTAGATCTATGTGGGTGATAAATATTAGATTTATTTAACAAGTAAAAATCATATCTTTTAATTGTTAACAAATTATTTCAATGATTAATCAAATTAAAAATCAAATAATTTAAATCTAACAAATATATTTATAAAATTCCGAAAATTTTGGAGTGAATTTAAACAAGTTAGTTCGTCCATAATATAAAAAATTCGGAACTTTATAAAATTATTTGAGCATAAATAACAAATAAATCAATTATTTACAATTTTCAATTAATTAATATCAAATATCAATTATGCAAATTCAAGCCATAAATAAATCCTCCCTTAATTGAATAAAAATAATAACTTTGCATACATTAACACGATCATATGAATATTATGAATTAGGCAAAGCTGATACCCTTTGTAGGAATATATAGATGCAAATAGCGGAATTTCAGGAAACAATTTCCTAACATCTATCATAAGATCGGAAACATAATCAAACACATAAATCATTCAATAGGGATTAAATATCAAATCTTTGTAGCGTGATTTCCCTGTTGTATGCAAGCTTTGAAGATTCAAGAGCCTCAAGTGTTGCTTTCTTCCTAATCGGTCCACGAGCACCCAGTTGAACACCAACGTTTGCTAGAATGGAAGAGAACAAATCTCTTGCTTTTAGGTGGTATAGGAGCCGGTTAGATGGAATAGATTTGGGTTTCACTTCTCTCTTTCTTGTGAAAAGAAACTGATTAATGAATTGATCACCTAAACCCTAATATTATATCCTATATATAATAGAAGAGTCATAGGCTAGTTAGGAGAACTAATTCTCCTCCTATTCCCCTTAGAACCGGCCCAATCCTAATCCTAAATGGTTTTGGATTGTTTTGTGCAACTTGTGCTACAATGTGTGACCTCATAGGATTAATCTATACTAGTTATTGGCCCAATCCATATTGTCCTATTAACCATATTCATTCTCTAGCAAAAAAATACGATTACTAAAATAATTAACTTTATTATCTTCATAATATGATTCCTATTAATATTTAGTAATTGTCGGGATGTCTAAGGACATATTCCTTCAAACAATTGATGGATGATGGTGATGCCGCGAATCCAATGGCATGATCTGATGTTGGTGTTTATTGGTGAAGTGCGAAGCTGGGAAATATCCGTTGCAAGATGACGCAGCGAACAAGAAGGGTTGGGGGGGTCTGATGAGCAATTTTTTTTCATTTTTTAATTTCTTTTCCTTTTTCTATTCCTCCCCTTGTTATTTCTTTTTCTTTTTTTCCTTTTTTATGGATTATTTAAGTAGAATAATATAAACTTTGACCGCTTCGCTCGCAATAATATAAATTTTCGATTATTATTTGATATTTCAAACTTTATTGCAAAAAACCCGGATGTAACCCGTTAAACAGGTAAACCAAGATATGTGTCACTATTCCATTTGTTGTTATTTTAATTAATTTAAATAAAAAACAAAAAAAAACCCTTTTTTTAAATTTTTTTCTCCCTCTTTACCCTCCATAACACACAACCACCACCCTAGTCCCTCCCCCACCCCGACACCACCCTCGAGCCGTCCCACTCTTTATTCCCTCTTTGATATCTTCAAGGCAACAACATGCAACAGAGCAAACTATTGTGGTGTCTGCGGAGTGTGGATCTTGTTGATGACAAAATCGAGGGACGTATACGGAATTCTTAAAACAGGGAATTCTCTCAAAAAACTTCTTCATCTCCCCTACGATATGCAAAATTCTCAAGAATTCATGTTTAGAACTCAAAACATGTTGTATATTTCTTTCTCTGCTTTTTAGTGTTTGTAATTTGTTTTAAGCTCAAATTGTTGATTTTAATATTGGGTTTTGTTTGAATGCTCTGAATTTTAGGGTGCACAATAAGTATTAGATGATTTGCCTAAACTAAGAATTGTTGTGTCTAAATCCCCCTTAGCCTCGCGTGACATGGGACTCTTCTCCTTTCTTTCAAATCCTCCATACTCCCTCTACACATTACGTAGCTTAGAAGTGTTTGATGTTTTAGAAAATGCCCTTCTCTGAGATCAGAAAGAATGGTGTGCCCGCACCATTTAATTCCGTCAGAAAAATTGTAAGGCTCGCGCCTAATTAAAACACGAAGGATGTATTATTTTCGTTTTATGCTTTTACTCTAAAGATTATAGAATTATTCTAGGGTTCATATTAGAGAGAAAAACACATTAGTTTGTCTTAGATTTGAGATTTTGAGATTAAGGTTGGTTATTTCTACACTTCCAATGTACTTTTTATTCAATCAAATTGCAAAGTCTTAGTTTTTATCCTTCCTTTTCATTGTTATTCTATATTCTTCCATAGTATTAGATCTCCTTTATTATAATTTCATAATTGCTTATTGCTATTAGATTAATCATCTCTTAATCATGTTTAGCCCTAGATTAGTTATAAAATTCATATTTTTATGCTTAGAATCCATGATTAGTGAGTAGTCTCTTATCTAGGGTTAGGGTGAAAGTATGAGTTAAGGTTTTCATGTATTGTTAATGTGATTGTGATGATCTAAAGACGATTATGCATTGATCTTGGTGTTTGGAGGCCTTAGGATAGATATTGATTACATTTATGCTTGGGTATTTTGATTTTAATGTTCTTAATCACATTTTGAACCCTTTTATCATCCCCATGAATCAACTTAATTTCTAAGCCAAGATATTGAGTACAAATTAAGATGATCATTGTATTAGGGGTTTTCCGTATTCATTGGATCTCTTAATCAATTAACTAAAGACCATTCGAGAGAGGATTTAGTTCATTGATTAATCGGTTATTCTTGAGGACAATTCGAGAGAGGACTCGAGTATTGTAGAGGAAAATTAAACCTTGCGTAATTGTCACCTTTGAATCACAATTGCATTAATGATCATTGTTTCGCTTTGATTCATACTAGTAACCTTAACTCTAGTGTCTTCCTTATTGATATTTTCGTCTCATGTTATTTGCTAGTTCTTTGATAATAGTTAGTTTTACTTGTTAAATAAATCATTTAAAACCCCCAAAAATCCCTCAATTAGGTAATTTAGACTTGATAGACTTCGATTAATCTCAATTTCCCTGTGGATCGACCCTTGACTTGCCTTTACTATGTTCTTAGTAATTGCTTGTTAGGTGTTACAAATATTGTTTGAAAAGCGATTTTTGGTGCACTAACGACACACTAAAAACCTCTTATCAGAATGGCGTCGTTGCCGAGGAAATTGTGCTATTGATTGAAGTTTATTTAAGTTAGTGTTGCTTAGTTGATTTTTCTTTTATGTGATTTTTGATTGTGGTTGTTATTTGCTAATCCACTGCTTAGCTTTGTTGTGTTACATGAGAAGAAGAGCTCACGGTTCACCCACTTTGCCTCTAGATCCAAAAATCGACCGTACCTTGTGAAAGTTTCGGAAAAATTTGGAACAATTGTCTTTCGGTTCCGAACCATCTTCACCGGTCTCAAGTACAACAAGTGAAGTTGAATCATATATGGGTGAAGCAAATGCACAACTCTTTAGGGATTTCGAAAATCCGGGTTTCTATGTTCAACAAGGTGGTATTCGACTCCCCACCACTACTACTAATTTCAGCATTCATCCTCAGTTCACTCTGATGGTGAAAGCGGAATAATTTTGTGGGGGGTCAGATGAATATCCTCTTGACCATCTTGATAGGTTTCTTGAGATCTGTTTCATGATAACCACAAATGACGTCTCTCCAGACTACATTAAGATGCATCTGTTCCGTTCTCTCACCGGAAAAGCAAAATCATGGCTCAAGAGCTTACCTGCTAATTCCCTCACTATTTTGGGGGAAGTCACATTGGCTTTTCTGAAGAAATACTTTCTAGAGTGGAAGACAGCAGACATAAGGAGGAAAATCTCCTCATTTGAGCAAGAGACCGATGAAACACTTGCGGAAGCTTAGGAACGGTTCAAGGAGATGATCCGTTCATGCCCTCACCATGAGTTCAACAAAAATCTACTCATGGGGTTCTTCTATGATGGCCTTGATCCTATGTCACGTGCCAACCTTGATGCCGGAGCGGGAGGTCAACTTTCAAAGATCCCGCAAGACCAACTTGAGTCCACAATCGAAGAAGTGATTAAGAACTATTCATGGGGTGGAAGAAGAAGGGGTGCTCAACCTAAGAAGAGTGGTAAGTTTGAATTGAATCCCATGGATCAAATTCAAGCTAAGATGGATCAACTTGACAAGAAGCTCTCCAAGATCAACCTCGCATCATCTAATCCATCATAGGTAAATTCTTTTTCTTGCGATATCTGTGGAGGTACTAACCATGATACTTCTTATTGTGGAGGTACCCATTCGGAGCATGTGGCGGCGATAAATTCAAGAGGAGATGGTTATCAAGGAAACAAAGGGTATAGAAGCAATCAACAAGGAGGTTCGAAACAACCTCAACAAAGCTACAATCAAGGCTTCAACCAACCTCAACAAGGATGGAATCAACCTCAACAAGAGTACAACCAAGCTCAAAACCAAGGGTATGTGCAAGGGTATAACCAAAAGTATAACCAAGGTGGTTCATCCTCTCAAGGGTCTAATGTCTACCAAACTCCACATCAAAGAGCTCATTTCCAACGGGCTCCTCATAATCCTCCGTTCCCCAAACAAAATCCACGAACCCACTCCATCTCTCGATCTAACCTCTCTCCAAATTCTCCAACAACTCCAATCCATGAACCAAATTCTCCAAAACCATGAGCAAAGGTTTCAAGAGCTCCAAGCCCATAACAAAATGCTTGAAATCCAAATTGCCCAAGTAGCTGAGGAAAACCCCTCTACTCCTACAAATCAACTTCTGGGTCAACCCATTCCTAACCCCAACCTTCACTAAGCCAAAGCTATCCATTTGAGGCTGGGCACAAGTTATGAGGGTCCCAAGATGCCTAATGAGATTGAAGAAAAGGAAAATGAGGAGGTAGAGAAGGAAGGAGAAGTAGGTGTCGTTGAGACAGAAGTTGAAGTTGAGGAGGGTGAGAAAGGAGAGAATGTGGAGAAAGGGGAGACACAAGTCCAAGTTGGTGATAAAACTCCATTGCGTCATCTCCATCAACCAAGGCCTATGTGTCACCGGTCCCTTACCCTCAACGGTTGGCGGCGAGAAAATTAAGTGATAAGTTCACCAAGTTCCTCAATGTGATGAAAGGCCTTCAAATCAGCATTCCTTTCCTTGAGGCTATGTCTCAAATGCTTGGCTATGCTAAATTTTTGAAGGAGATCCTCTCCAACAAACGAAAGCTTGAAGATGAGCTCATCACTTTGCCATACCAAGTGAGTGCTCCAGTGCAACGTGCTATGCCCAAGAAGCAAAGAGACCCCGAAAGCTTCACCTTGCCGGTAAAAATAGGTGATTTAGAGCCTAAGGGTGCATTGGCCGATTTAGGAACAAGTGTGAGATTGATGCCACTATCCATAGCTAAACACCTTAACTTTCCTTTTCATCCCACACGGAAAACTATTCAATTTGCAGATCGAACTGTGAGAGTGCCACATGGTGAGTTGGAGGATGTGCCAATCCAAGTTTGGCAGGTGTTTGTGCCTTGTGATTTTGTGGTGATGGATATAGAGGAAGATCCAGAGACTCCTCTCATTCTTGGAAGAGAGGCTCTTAAGACATTGGGTGTCGTGATAAATTGCAAAAATGATACAATCACGGTTGAGGTAGCCAATGAGCGGGTTGTGTTTGAGTTCTCTAAAACTTTGAAGAGGCCTATGATAGAAAGAATTTTCCGGGTCAATCTAGTGGACAGTGAGATGAAGGATTTTGAGAGAGTGGTTCACACTGGGGATGAGTTGTATGCCTCTATTACCGATGCCCCGAGCTTGGACATGGAAGAGGTGAAGGAATTCTTCATGCTTACATCATACCATTGAGGAGACACAAGATGAAGCGTTTGAGGTTCTTGCTACATCCACTTATAAAGAGGAGAGTTCTAAGCCTCTTCCCAAGGTAGAGTTCAAACCCCTTCCCTCCCCTCTTAAGTATGTTTTTCTTAATGATGCATGTACTTATCCTGTTATTGTCAACTTGAGTCTTGATGACATCTCTATAACAAAATTGATTGAGATACTGCAAAAATATAAAGATGTCATTGGGTACTCGATTGATTACCTTAAGGGGATAAACCCTTATCTTGCTATTCATCGTATTCATCTCACTGATAGTAACACCTCATCCATTGAGCATCAGAGAAGGCTCAATCCCAACCTCAAAGAGGTTGTGAAAAAAGAGATTATGAAACTGCTTGATGCGAAAATCATCTACGCTATCTCAGATAGCAAGTGGGTGAGCCCGATTCACGTAGTTTCTAAAAAGGGAGGCATAACTATTGTTGAGAATGAGAAAGGAGAAACGATTTCTACTAGAGCTGTTACCTGGTAGAAAGTTTGCATTGATTATAGGAAGATAAATAAATCCACCCGCAAGGACCATTTCCCTCTCCCTTGCTCGACATTCACACTTTTGTTTTCTCGATGGTTATTCCGGATTCTTTCAAATCCCTATTCATCAAAATGACCAAGAGAAAACCACCTTTACCTGTCCGTATGAGACATTCGCATATCGAAGGATGCCCTTTGGTTTGTAATGCCCCATCTACTTTTCGAAGGTATATGACTATAATCTTTTCTGACATGCTAGAGGATTCTATTGAGGTATTTATGAACGATTTTGGTGTGTGTGGTTCGTGTTTTGACACATGTCTTGTTAATCTTGAGTGTGTGTTGAAAAGATGCCAAGAGACGAAACTCGTCCTGAATTGGGAGAAGTGTCACTTTATGGTCGAGGAAGGCATTGTCCTTGGACATAAAGTGTCAAATAAGGGCATTGAAGTAGATTCGACAAAGGTTTTGGTTATTGAGAAGCTTCCACCACCGAATTCGGTGACGGGAGTTCGTGCTTTCCTTGGACATGCGGGTTTTTACCGGCGTTTTATCAAGGATTTTTCTCAATAGCTAAACCATTGACGCATCTACTTCAAAAGGATGTAGATTTTGAGTTTGATGAGTCTGGTATTAAGGCTTTTGAGACTTTGAAGAAGGCTCTCACTTCTGCCCCCATAGTGCAAGCTCCGGATTGGAGCTTGCCTTTTGAACTAATGTGCGATGCTAGTGATTTTGCATTGGGCGTTGTTCTTGGGCAACGCAAGGAAGGAAGGCTACATGTGATAGCTTATGCAAGTACGACCTTGGATGATGCTCAACGGAATTATGCAACTACGGAGAAAGAGATGTTGCCCATAGTCTTTGCTTTTGATAAATTCCGGTCTTACTTGACTTGCAATAAGACTATTGTGTATATTGATCTTTCTGCGGTCCATTATCTAATGAGCAAGAAAGATGCCAAGCCTAGGCTCATTGGGTGGGTGCTACTTCTTCAAGAGTTCGACTTTGAGATGAAGGAGAAGGAGGGGACGGAAAATGTGGTAGCTGATCATCTTTCTCGTCTCCCTCTTGATGAGAATGTCTTTGATCCTGGCGAGACCCCTATTGAAGAAGACTTCAGAGAAGAATCCTTATTTTCCATTATGAACAATGAGATTCCATGGTTCGCCGACTTTGCGAACTACTTGGCTTGTGGGATTGAACCTCATGGCTTCAATTCTCAACAAAGAAAGGAGTTTTTCAATGAGGCTTTAAGGTTATATGGGGATGACCCTCTCTTGTTTAAGAAGTGCACCGACGGTGTGTTTAGAAGATGTGTGCCTAATCATGAGATAACTTCGGTGTTGAATCATTGCCATACATTGGCATGTGGAGGGCATGGTGGAGCAAGCAAAACTGTTGCTAAGGTGATCCAATGTGGTATGTTTTGACCTTCGATGCAAAAAGATGCTCGTGAGTTTTTTTTTTTTTGTGTGATAGATGTCAAAGGAGTGGTGGCATCACAAAAAGACATGATATGCCTCAACAAAACATTTTAGAGGTTGAGCCTTTTGATGTATTGGGAATTGATTTTATGGGTCCTTTTGTCCCCTCTTTGGGCAACATGTACATACTTGTGGCGGTTGATTATGTCACTAAGTGGGTTGAAACCATCACCTTCCCCACCAAAGACCACAAGGTTGTCACCAAACTTCTTAAGAAGATCATCTTCCCAAGGTTTAGGGTATCCCGAGTTTTGATAAGTGATGGCGGTTCACACTTCGCCAAGAAGCAATTGGAGGCACTATTGAAGAAATATGGGGTGAATCACAAAGTTGGTCTTCCCTATTGTAGACACAAAATCGTGTCTCCCCATTTAAGGGCTCAATGATGAAACATACAACAGTCTTAATTGGTCCGACCCAAGGGTAGAGCAGTCCGAAGAGCCAAAACTATTTTAAAAGTGTTAAAAAGCCCACTTAATTATTCATTGATAATTAATTGTATTTTGAGCCCAATCCTTTGAAAAGCCTAGTTAATTGTTTTATTTAAAATCAGATTTTATCCCGTAAAATCTGATTGTATCCCGTAAAATCAGATTTCCGGAGTCAAAAGATAAAAGAAAATTGTCAAAATGCGTTTTTATCAAAAAGTTGTCAAAACGTGTCAAAAGCATGACGGTGTGCCGAGAGTGCAGCCTGCGCCGAGCGCATGGCCGTGTGCCAAGCGCACACGCCTGCCACGTAGACCTATGTGTCACGACTCACAATTCTTTATGTGATGCACAGGCTGCCAATTTTATCTTTTTTAAAGCGTGTATCATGTGGGCACTGATGATTGGTCATGCCGCGTCAGGCGCACTGTGCGCCTGACACGTGTGATTGTGTGTCACACAGCCATCTGCGCCTGGCGCAGCTGGCGCGTGAAGCGCAATTTCCTTTTCCATATAAATAGGTCTTGATTTCCGTACAGTTTTTTCTACATTTAATACTTCGACTTTATAACTTCGACACATTACGAACTATTACGAATTCTCTCTAAAACTTCCATACTTTTCAACACAAAACACATACAAAATATATACTTACATACAAGTTCAGATCTTCAGGCTTCACGATTGCTCGTCTCGAAGGTTGTCAATATCTCAGACCCAAGCCACGGTATTATGCTGAGGGTCCTTGAATCAATTTATTATTTTTATATTACTAATGATTTCGTTCATAATGTAGATGTTTAATACTTCCTCCGTTTTTTTTACATGTGACACTTTCCTAAAACGGAATGGTGCAGATTACATGTGACACTTTTTTTTCTTTCCTAAAGTAGTAAGTTTTGACCTATTAAATTACAATATTACCGTTACTTATAAGGGTTAACTAAAATTAAACCTACTTAATTTAACCAAAATTAACAATTAACAATTAACAATTAACCACCACCCCCCCCACCCCACCCTAGCAATGACCCCCTTCCCCCACCCCCTTCCCTCTCCCCTCCACCCCGACCCCCGTTATTCGTTGCTCGTTTCTCTGTTTTCCCGCCACCAACACCTACCCAGCCACCTTTCCACCCTACCGCACGAACTCCCACCGCACCTCCACCTACCCATTCAGCCACCGAACACCCACCGCACCTCCACCTACCCAACCACCTTTCCACCTCACCGCACGAACTCCCTTCCTCTCGCTCACACCTTTCTCTCTCTCGATGCACCTCACGCTGCATTTTCCCCTCTCTCTCTCAATGCTCCTCGCCCGCCACTGCGGTGCGATGTCGGCGACGCGAGCAGCCGAACCACCTGCGCCCAAGCGGATTTGTGTTCGAGGTCGATCTGGAATTCTAGGTGGAGGCTTCGAAGGGGATGGGTGGGGGGGATGGGGAAATCGACGGGGAGGGTGGGGAAATCGGCGGGGAGGGGGTGGGGAAATCGACGGGGAGGGGGTGGGGGGAGGGATGCGGCGGTGGAAGGGGAGGGGAAATCGACGGGGAAGGGGCGGTGGAGTGGAGTGGAGGGGACAAGGAGGGGGTGGAGGGCTGGGGTGGGGGAAGGGGCTGGGCTGGGGTGGGTGGGGGAGGGTTGGTCCCCACTTTCTTTAATCCCTACAATTACTTTTACTTAATCCCCCCTCTAATTTTTTTCAATGTAACCGTGTTTTCAAAAGTGTCACATGTAAAAAAAACGGAAGAAGTATAAAAATTGATCTCTTGTATATTCTAACCTTTTATTTATCTTTTCTACTTCCTCCGTTTCTCAATAAGTGCAACATAGAGTAAGTGGGGGAATACCAAGGAATGTAAAGAGAGAAAGTTGGGACCATAATAAAGTAGAGTAATTCAAGTGATGAAACAAAAAAATTGTGGTCCCCTTTTGCTTTTCTGTGGCATATTTGTAATAATATTGAACTTCTTTTTTTTTACCATTTTACGCTTGATTGCACTTATTATGACTATTCCAAATAAGAAAAGTGTTGCACTTATTGAGAAACGGACGTAGTATTTATTTTCATATATTATTGCATCCTTGCCTGATTGTTCTATGCATGATTTTCTATCACCCACATGTTATATATTGCTAATCAAGACCAAAAGAGTTGTTCTAAGATTAATCAGATAATTTGGACAACCCGCTGTTAGGAACCCTATAATTTTGATTGCCTAATAACATGTCACAAAAAAATAGTCTTTTATGTGTTTCCTGAACCAACCTAGACTAATATTTTTACGGTGCATAAAAAATATTATTTGGTTATTCTATTGCATAAAACTTGATATGAATCGATATTTAGTAGAGGCCAACAATGGGCGAATATGGTTCATTATGACCATATTCGTACCGTCACCCCCGAACTCAATCTATGGTTCATTGACCATCTATGGAGTCAGGACGGGGAAATCTACATTAGATAAGTCCCTAATTTGTCCCTACAATTTCCCTATATCCAATTAGGTTTATGAGTCTTCCTTTAAAGACTTGTTGGCGACTTCGAAAACATTTTCAATAAAACCATGACAATGGGGTAGTCAAATAAGCGCTCACACCGCGTAGGCAAAATAAAAACACGCCTACAGTTTGGCGACTTCACTAGGGAGGATTTTTAAAAATTTAATTTTTTTAAATGAGTGGATGTACGTGAAACTCGAAAAATACGACTCATACTCTTTTTATGCTTTAGAATGACATTACAGTTTTGCATATGCATGGCAATTCACTAGTACGAAATTGTCAATTTACGTCGAACCTTGGCCACCATTTGCGTCGGACATTGGTCCGATGGTACAGGTCTCGACGCAAATGACGGAGACATGATCTGCGTCCTAGGGCACGATGTAGATGAGGAGCTATTTGTGTCGCACCACCCACAAAGTGCGACGCAAATGACTTGTGTGGGCATGCCCTTGGGGTAACTCATCATCGTCGGATGGAGACCTTTGTCCGACGCAAATTAAGTTTATACAATTAAAAAAATGATTTTTCCCAATAATACAAAAAATACCCATCAAAAAGATTTGCGTCGCATGAAGCTACATGTCCGACGCAAATTAAGTTTATACAGCAATTAAAAAATGATTTTTTCCAATAATACAAAAAATACCCATCAAAAAGATTTGCGTCGCATGAAGCTACATGTCCGACGCAAATTTGCTAATTTTTATTAAAAAAAAATTAAATTTTTACTATGCCAACTGCCATCCAGTAATGAAATTCGTACAATCAGATCATTAAAGAATAAAAATCAAATTAAACAAAGTATGTATAATGAAATACTTGTTACAAATGAAAATTAACAGATTTTTTTAGGGTTGAAGGCTTGAAGCAATTGGAGGGAGAGAGAGAGGGGTGGGCGGGGGGTGGGGGAGGGAGTGAGAAAACGGCTGTAGAGAGGAAATGAAAGAGTGAGAAAAAAAACCTAATTCTTGGGTTTGAAAATTAAAAGGGGAAGCGGGCCTATGTCAATGTGCGCCGCACGAACCAACAGGTCCGACGCAGATCAGATCCAAAACAAGCTAAGGCCCTCGTGACACGCACGCATGGATGGGCCCTCAATCCCATTTGCGTCGGATGGGCTTATAGGTCTGACGCAAATAGTTTGATACAACTATTTGCATCGCATTTAACTTACCTTCGATGCAAATTGGCTTTCATGATTTGCGTCAAACATTGACTGGGGTCCGACGCACATGAATCTTGCACCCATTTGCTTTAGTTTTTTGCGTCGAATGTGTGATACATTCGACGCATATAAAGCGTGATTTGCGTCGGACCCCGGGTATGTCCGACGCAAATGACCCTTCTACGTCGATTTACCTATTGTATGACGCAATTGAGGAGACGCAAATCAACGTTTTTCTACTAGTGATTGTTCAAGCGACCATAAGTACAATCTACCTTGCCTCATTAGCGCATGTTCTATGCGTGAGGCCACCCCCAGGGCTTTGCGCTTTGTCATTCCAAAAAGTTTCCTGAGCGATAGTGTTGGATCTTAGTCATAAGCAAACCTACCGAACCATCACTACTACATAATTGATATTAAGTAACACCCAAAAAGTGTTACTTGAGGTGCTTAAAGTGTTATTAAATAATAGGTAACACTTATTTAGGTGTTACATCTGCCCGTGTTACCTATGCTATTAGGTAACACTTAAACAAATGTTACTTTAAATTAGATTATGTAACACTTTTAATACTTATTGTTACGCTTGTAAAGTGTTACTTGAAATTTCTTACATAACACTTTTATATCTTTGCTATTTCATGTAGCATCTCGTGCGTCATTAGGTAACACATTTTGTCATCTCCTGTGAGCACCTTGTCGATAATTAAGTAATAATTTTCTTTATTAGGAGAGTGTGTGTAAATATATACATCTATACTGAAAATAAAAATACTAATAAGACTACAATATTGATATATGAAATGGATTTTATATAATAATAAATGATATAATTATGTACACTTATCAATGCGATATGCCTATATCCATAGATAAACTAATGAAAAACAATATTATATTCAATATAAAATCAAAATCATCAAATAAAACATATTCATACGATAATCTAAAACTAGATCTAATACTCATATATCTTTTCTCCATCTTCTGTCATCTCGCCATATGCATACATTTCCCTAGCGTCCTTGATATCATGAGTTGCTACTCCAATTCATCATTTTGATTCTCTTAATCCTATAACCAAAAATTTAAACATGAAATCTTCAACAACGATATTAGTATTCATGACCAAACAAAGTAAACATATTAGGAATTCAGAATAATATCATGAAATAGCTACTTTTGAAAAATAGTATGCTGCTTGAAATTCTTCCAGTGCCACATGAAAGCCAACAGGAGAGAACTAGAGAGGAGAGGGAAAAGAGATGTATAGACATGTAGATGCTTGATACGCCAAAGTTATACGATGTTTTTGTGGTATTTTGGGTGCACTTTGCTAAGGAGTTCGTTTATACTTGTTAATGTTTGCATATATAATATCCTTAGCGGAAGTTCGGAGTTTTGTGAATTAAAATGGTATTAACGTCTTATGTTCCGAGCTTTTATGGTAAAATGGGTTTGAGCGATATACTTGGAAGTGTTTGAGAGGCTCAACAACATTGTGCCATTGCCATCTCATCACCAACAACCAAACTCAACATCATGCCTAATAAGCCAAGCACGGCGACAAACGTCATGCCCAAAGAAGCCCAAGCATCACCGCAAGCTCGGCAGGCATCGCACGGCCATCGCACAAAAGCATCGTCCATCTGCCGCAAGCCCGGCGCAACAACAGCGCACAGCAGCTCGCGACCCGCGATGGAGCTCGCGACTCGCGAGCCTCGCCCTCGCGACTCGCGAGGTCTGTCGCGACCCGCGACCTTCTTGTCTTGCCAAAGCCCAGCCAATGTGTGCGTGATGGCAGAGTCCCCTTCGCGACTCGCGATCAGTATCGCGACTCGCGACACTTTAGTCGGTTCAGCGGCCACGTTTTGCGCGAAGTATAAAAGCCTCCTAAAACCTAATGTAAAAAGAGGACGAAGAGAAGTACGAAGAGGAGAGCTGAAATGTAGACCTTGGAGTGGCAAGCTTGAGGGGAGAGAGAGGATACTCCTCTCCTCATCCTTCCTTCTTCATGATTCTCTTTTCATCTTTCCTTCTTCATTTCTCTTTGTTCTTCATTTCTTAGTCTTTGTTCTTCATTTCCTAGTTTTAGTTTTCATTTCTTAGCTTAGTTTTTAGGGATTTCAACTATGGATTTGGTTTTTGCTATCGGATTGTAGCTTGAACTGTTCTTGGATCAATTAACATGAAGCTTCAACCGCTATTGTGAGATCTTTCCTCTCTTTCTCTTTTCCTTGATTATGATTCAATTTCTATGCTTGTGATTTATGATTATTGCATAATTATGCTAGGAACGTTACTAGTTTGATTGTGTAATTAATCTAATGCTAGATTTAAGAATAGAACCAGATTGTTTTATTCTTTTATCATTTGGTAGCAAACTAGGGAGTAATTTAGATGCTGATCATCTTGGTTATTTCTTAGGGAAATTGAATAAACTGTTGAATGTTTATCGCGTGTATGACATTAGCAGGTCTATTGGTTCTCTGTGTTTATTGCTGCTATTGGATTGAACTTAGACGCAGATCGGACTAGGTTATCCTTTAGTTAGGGATTTATAGTCACGCTGATCGTGCTATTCAACTAAGAATAAGGAGAACACGAGATTAATTCTCGACAATAGATAATTATGGAAATAATTAGAGTGGATGTTCAATGATCGATAATGAATTGAAGTGGATGTTAATCGGATTCAAGATCCTTCCTATATTGATTTCTCATTTTATTTATATGCTAGTTAGTTGTAGTTTAGTTATAATCTACTTGAAACCCCCCTTTGTTATTATTATTAGGTTTCTCGGCCCTTAGCTTAATCTAGGTATTGAATCACGCTGAATATTAAACTCGTCCCTGTTTCCCTATGGATACGACCCCTACTTCCATTATACTACCTTAGTGTAAAAGAGAGTAGGATAAATTTTATCTTTGGCCGGGTGGCGTTCACGACAAACGTGGCCCGCCAAATTTTGGCGCCGTTGCCGGGGAAACGGTGTTACTTGTTTGTATTTAGTGTGATTTTTGGATGGTATTGCTTGTGCTCTTTGTTTTTGGTTGGCCACTCTCTTGGGAATGGTTGATTGAAGCTTTTGACGGTTTATTGCTTGGTTATTGTCTAGCTTTAAACATTTATATTAATGGCCATGACTTGGATTAGCTAGGAGTACTACTAGTTGATGTTTGTTGTTGACTTAATGCTAGGTTTTGGATATAATCTGATGTTATATGCTCAACCATGATGTAGTAAGCTAGGTACTAACGATGCATTGCAAGAGTTCTTCTCAATCAGTTTTGCAAGTACTTGAAGTGGAGATTGACATGGAACTACCATTGTCACACAAGGAGCACAAACCCGATGATTAAGCTTAAGGTATTAAGTCGAGCTAACGACTTTAAACAACAACGCTTCTCGGGAGGCAACCCGAGACCCCTTTATTTTCTTTCTTTCCCTTTATTTTTCATCAAATTTCCACCACCACAACAAATTTTCTTTCACCCACCGCCCACCCACTAAAAAGATCCACAACCAATCTTAATTCACTTGTAACCAAAATCCACAAAAGAAAATCCGTTGGGAGGACTTTAATAGCTAGGAGTTGGTACACTAGAGGATTGAGATTGTTAATGTATCTTTTCGATCTCTTAAGCTAGGTGCAAATCTCACAAATTCAAAACTTTTGAGCTTGTCATTTGTTTGAGTGATTCGAGGGAGAGGGTTGTGAGTTGATTTATAAGATTTGAGTCGGTGTTGTTAAGAAATTTGAGTTTGACGGATTGTTTGGTCATGAGTTTTGAGCATTCGATCTTCGATTTACTCGATTTTCGATTTTCTCCCCCCATTTTCAGTTTACTTTTCTTCTCATTGTCGACACATTGAGGACAATGTGTAGTTTAAGTAGGGGGGAGGGTATTCTCATTCTCATGTATCTATGTTGTGTATATTACTTTCAATTTGAAAAAAAAAAAAATGAAAATGAAAAAAAAAAAAAGGAAAAAAAAATAAAAAAATAAAAAAAAATGATGATGAAATGAAACCCGCTGAGTTGAAAACCCACAAGGGTGGGCGACTCAGGCAAAAATTGGGGGCCCGGATAGGTTGAAAACCCGAAAGGGCAACCTATGCAAAAAAGTGGCTTATATTGAGCGGGTAATATGGTGAGATGAAAAAAAAAAAAAAAGAAATGTGTGAAGCTAGGATGAAAACCCGAAAGGGCTCCTAGGCAAAATGAGAGATTAAGAGAGAATTATGTATTTTGAAGACTCATTTGCCGGAGATTTGTTTTGGCTTTCACTTTCTTTTGGTTGATTGTTTTTGGGAGTAAGCATGGAATTTATCCCTTTTTGTCTTTGTTCCATGGCTTGCTTATATAGGTTGGTTGTAATAGTAGTAGTAGTTTATCTTTTGAGGTTTTAGGCGAGTTGTCATTTTGATTGTGGCGTTGGAGTGAGTTCAATTCCTTTGAGATCCTTCAGGATTTGAGCTCACATTTTGGTTGTCGTTTGGTGATTATTGTTGTCGCGTCTTTGTATTTTTCAAGTGAGCTCGAATCTAAGTGTGGGGGAATCATCGTCCCTTACATTTAGGTTTTTGAGCAGATGTTGTTAAGATGTGATGATGATGATGTAGTTGATGGAGAGTATAGTTTGGTGTCGATAACTTGGGTGATGATTTATTTAGTGATTCTCACTTTTGAGTTTACTCGAGGTCGAGTAAAGTTCAAGTGTGGGGGTATTTGATATGCCAAAGTTATACGATGTTTTTGTGGTATTTTGGGTGCACTTTGCTAAGGAGTTCGTTTATACTTGTTAATGTTTGCATATATAATATCCTTAGCGGAAGTTCGGAGTTTTGTGAATTAAAATGGTATTAACGTCTTATGTTCCGAGCTTTTATGGTAAAATGGGTTTGAGCGATATACTTGGAAGTGTTTGAGAGGCTCAACAACATTGTGCCATTGCCATCTCATCACCAACAACCAAACTCAACATCATGCCTAATAAGCCAAGCACAGCAGCAACGTCATGCCCAGCAAGCCCAAGCATCACCGCAAGCTCGGCAGCATCGCACAGCCATCGCACAGCGAGCATCGTCCATCCCGCCGCAAGCCCGGCGAAGCAACAAGCGCACTGACGGCTCGCGACCCGCGATGGAGCTCGCGACTCGCGAGCCCCGCCCTCGCGACTCGCGAGGTGCTGTCGCGACCCGCGACCTTCTTGTCTTGCCAAAGCCCGGCCCAATGTGTGCGTGATGGCGAGAGTCCCCTTCGCGACTCGCGATCAGTATCGCGACTCGCGACACTTTAGTCGGTTCAGCGGCCACGTTTTGCGCGAAGTATAAAAGCCTCCTAAAACCTAATGTAAAAAGAGGACGAAGAGAAGTACGAAGAGGAGAGCTGAAATGTAGACCTTGGAGTGGCAAGCTTGAGGGGAGAGAGAGGATACTCCTCTCCTCATCCTTCCTTCTTCATGATTCTCTTTTCATCTTTCCTTCTTCATTTCTCTTTGTTCTTCATTTCTTAGTCTTTGTGTTCTTCATTTCCTAGTTTTAGTTTTCATTTCTTAGCTTAGTTTTTAGGGATTTCAACTATGGATTTGGTTTTTGCTATCGGATTGTAGCTTGAACTGTTCTTGGATCAATTAACATGAAGCTTCAACCGCTATTGTGAGATCTTTCCTCTCTTTCTCTTTTCCTTGATTATGATTCAATTTCTATGCTTGTGATTTATGATTATTGCATAATTATGCTAGGAACGTTACTAGTTTGATTGTGTAATTAATCTAATGCTAGATTTAAGAATAGAACCAGATTGTTTTATTCTTTTATCATTTGGTAGCAAACTAGGGAGTAATTTAGATGCTGATCATCTTGGTTATTTCTTAGGGAAATTGAATAAACTGTTGAATGTTTATCGCGTGTATGACATTAGCGGGTCTATTGGTTCTCTCGTGTTTATTCTTTGCTATTGGATTGAACTTAGACGCAGATCGGACTAGGTTATCCTTTAGTTAGGGATTTATAGTCACGCTGATCGTGCTATTCAACTAAGAATAAGGAGAACACGAGATTAATTCTCGACAATAGATAATTATGGAAATAATTAGAGTGGATGTTCAATGATCGATAATGAATTGAAGTGGATGTTAATCGGATTCAAGATCCTTCCTATATTGATTTCTCATTTTATTTATATGCTAGTTAGTTGTAGTTTAGTTATAATCTACTTGAAACCCCCCTTTGTTATTATTATTAGGTTTCTCGGCCCTTAGCTTAATCTAGGTATTGAATCACGCTGAATATTAAACTCGTCCCTGTTTCCCTGTGGATACGACCCCTACTTCCATTATACTACCTTAGTGTAAAAGAGAGTAGGAGAAATTTTATCTTTGGCCGGGTGGCGTTCACGACAAACGTGGCCCGCCAATGCTCGTTTATAATGTTTAAGCAGTTGATAAATCTATGAAAATTATTACCTTATCTTTCTCTTGATCACTAGTGCCTCCATAGAGATGTTCAGTCATTGAGTAGATGTCACCAGTCTTCTTTCATAAAGTCCACCCATTAGCATGATCCAATGTGCATGGCATCTATCGCACTATCACAAATAGCCTTAGCCTACGAATCCAAAATCAACACTAAGGTATAAATATCAACATTGACTCGAATTCTCAGGAATCTATAGAGAGAAGTAGAATAATTTTAAATTCCCTTATATGATCTTTACAGGCTTATACTTTATAGTAACAAGACCAAAGCCTGCAGAAGAAATCCATTCACGAACACTCACATTTGTAAGCTCAAAGTAAGGACGCAAAGCCTTCTCCATACCTTTCTACATTAATATCGTTCCTCTCACGCATTTTCCCTACCCATTTGTTGCATAGGATCCTGAAACCACGAGCTGCGATAGGTGCTTTCTTGGCAGGAAGAACCAAGTTGTTTTCTTCTTAGCAGTCAAAATAAAGCACTGACCTTTTTCCTTTACCGTAATACTACACATGATAGCATAAAATTTCCCTACTTCTTGTCATTACTTTTTTTTCCCTACTTCTTGTTATTACCATTTTCCCTACTTCTAGTCATTACTTTTTTTTCCCAACTGGAAAATTTCCATTCAGAGGTGTTCCCTGTATCACTTACAATTTAAGATTCCAAATCATAGAAATTTAAACAGGTTGTGAACCCACTAATAATAATTGGATCAGCAACAATATAAATTAAAGGGTGATAGCTAATATAAGGCAATGTAGTTTCACATAAAAAAGTTAAATAAGATGTTGGTTAATCTTGTCAATGATGGCTGATTATCTACAATTTCTTACTCCTAGTCCTAACAACGGGCATCTGTTTCTATGACTCCTCGAATGACCTGTCCATTAGGAAATGTTGTCTCCCTGCCCAGACCACTGACTACCTGGGTATATAAAGTTATAAACTACCAAATACCACTTCATCATGGGGTTGGCAATCGTCATTTCTAGCTTAAATCATGAAATCATCTAATATTGCTGCAGCAATTAGGGGTGTAAGCTATTTGGTTAAAAACCGAAAACCAAACCAAACCAAACCGAAAACCAAACCGAATTAATAATTTGGTTTGGTTTTTTTAAAATTTCGGTTTGGTTTGGGACTGGCAAAATATATTTTTTTCGGTTTTCGGTTTGGTTCGGTTTTTGTTTTGAGAAACCGAAAAACCCGAACCAAACCGAACTTTAATAAGTTATAGTTCTTGTTATTTGGGCCTTAAGAACCCCGGTCCAGTGATATGTAAAAGTGTAAAACCCAGCCTTCTTTCTGGTTGATGTCCTGTGTCGCCGGAAAAAATGGAACGCAACTTTAGTTTGCTGGATGCGTCGAATTGAAGAGCCTTGAAGAATGAAGAAGTCCGTCGAAGAATTATCTTCTTTGCTTTGCTGATGTTGTTCTTACTTCCGCATTCCTCTCTCCTCCAACTGTGAAGGTATTTTTTTCCCATTATTTTTGTTATTTTAAAGATGATTATGAATATCGTTTTTTGTTTTTGTCATTTGAATTATCAAGAATTTTTGTTTTACAATTTTATCGGTTTTTTCGGTTTGGTTTGGTTTTGGTTTTGGAATTTCGGTTTGGTTTGGTTTGGTTTGGTTAGGGCTGAATTTTGGTTTGGATTTGGACTTGAAATGTGAAAACCGAATTTATTTTGGTTTGGTTTGGTTTTACCCCGAAACCAAACCAAAAACCGAACTTACACCCCTAGCAGCAATATGTATGGTTTTGCAGTTTCGGACTGCAGCTGGAACCAGAAGTAGTTAAATGCTCTTTACATCATATGTTGTGTTTTCTGCTGGATCAGAATATAGAAATCTGATACTTCTAAGGGAAAAGATTTGCTTATTCTATAAGAGCAAAAAGGCTGCTCTAATTGAATTATATATTGTGTTAACATGATAGAAATTTAAATTTATTTTGCACCACAAGATCACACAGTAAGTTTGTGTGAGACAGTTTCATCACAGGCTTGGTCTCCGTGAAAAGGAGACTGAACAAAGCACAATTATTGATTAGTGTACCAAAGAACAAACTTGACATGACAATCATAATTCATAATAATGCTTAAATAGAAGATAATTATTCTCCGGAGACGTCATGAAAAGTAATAGACAAGCATTTCAATTTCAAAACAATCTATCACTTTTTAATACCAAACATCTAAGTAAAACCATATAGAACAAAATACTGAAGCACTTCTCAACTCAAGGTGAACCCTAGATTATCGTTTTCAGCTTCATTGTTATTGTCGACCCATTTGCACTCGATATGGGTCTCATCAAACAAGATAAAGGCAACTCACGAGTCTATTCAATGACTCTATAGTAGCGCATTGAACCATATATGGAACAGTCGTCTTTAGCACTTGCAAGATAGGGGTGAGCAGTATATCTCCAATAGACTGGCAACAATACTTTAATTCCAATGCAAAATCTAACAATCATTCATATATCTAACCTATAACTCAATGAAAAAATAAAACACAATAATGACGACATAATTCCAAAAAATTCTAACAATCTGAATAATCTATAAACTTGAGGAAACAAACAATTAAGATAATATTTGATTTAGATTTCATGATTTATAAACCAAATCAACAATCTACTAAACTAACTAAAAAGTATGGCGGCAGCCGCAGTTTAAAATGGTGCTATGCAACAGTTTCTAACTCATTAGACCACCAATTTTGGCAGATTCAGAAAACCATTACAGTAAATTACCAATCCAGGAAACTAGAATACTGATTAAAATAACATAATTTGAATATCAAAGCCACCAAAATCAGTATTTTTTTTTTATGTACTTAGGAATACACAAGGGCTTGTAAAATAAGAAAAGAACCTTACCTGTAAATTGCCGCTTATAATGGTGTTTTTGATGCCGTGTGAGGGACAAAGATGTCGTCGGATCTAGTGCAGGTCTCGTCGGCGGTGGGTTGGTCTTCAGTCTTGAGTCTCTTGACGCGAGAAAAGAAGAAGTGCTGTTGATAATTGAAAAAGAGAGTGATTTTCTTTTTTTTTTTTTTATTTTATTTTGGATTTTTTTGTGGGGGAAGGACCAATTAAAATAGGATTTTTGTGGGGAAACACCACTTAAATTTATTTTTGGCGGGAATGACCAATTAATACTTCCGTTGACAACTTAACACCACATTACGATTTCCGGCCAAATTGTCAACTTTTCGGCGTTGACAATTTCTTTCCCTTCAAGACCTCAGTTTTTTTTGTTTCTCCTCCTCCCCCACCCTTACGCCCTACCCACCGGAAACCCCCCCTTAGTCCCCTAGCCCGGAATCCTCTCACTCTCCTTCTCTCTCCTTTTCCTAGCTTCATCCTTCTTCTTCACCTCCCAATCTCAAATCCTCCAACCCCTTTTGCGCTGGTTTGCCCCTCTCTCTCTCCTCGTGGGTCCCTGTTCTCGTGGTTCACCTATCGTAGGACGCAGTGGAGGAGGGTTCAGTGGGTAGGGCGTAGGGTGTAGGGGGTGTGGAGGAGGATTCCGGTGGGGTTTCCCGTGGGTAGGGGCGTAGGGGTGGGGGGAGGAGGATCCCGGTGGGGTTTCCGGTGGGTAGGGCATAGAGGTGGGGGAGGAGGATTCCCGTGGGTAGGGCATAGGGGTGGGGAAGGAGGATAAACAAAAAAAATCGATGTTTTGGACCGAAAAATAAGTTAAAGCCGAAAAGTTGACAATTTGGCCGGAAAATCGTAATGTGGTGTTAAGTTGCCAACGGAAGTATTTTAATTGGTCATTTCCGCCAAAAAAAATTTTAAAAAACCCTATTTTAATTGGTCCTTCCCCACAAATAACCCTTTTATTTTTTAAGGGGAGGAAGTCGGATAACTTGGATACTTCTATTTCTATAAAGGATTGATAGACAAATGTAAACTAATTCCTACATCCATGCACAACAAGCACGGTTAGAATTTTATTTTATTTTTATTCAATAAAACATCACATACATACTAATGACATACATATTAAAAAAGTGTTAAATGAGATAATACCAATTACAAGCTAAGACCAGCATGATTCAAATTTGCTTTTTGAATAGCTACCCACCTCTTGTAGATGGGCACCAATTACAAGCTAAGATAACATTTCTTCCACTAAAACGTTAATTTTAGACTTTACATAACGATTGCTAAAATAAGTGTTAATTTAAAGCTGTTATCTTTGCCCAAAATTGTAGTAGTGTTTCTCCGCTTCTATGTGCCAACCTCAATCTTAGAACCCTAGATTAATCGGTGTAGTAGAGAGAAGGACCGAGGTGGATGAAATCGAAAAGGTCGGTGTCTTTTAGCTTATAGGGCGTTTGAAATTGGAAAGGGAAGGAAAGGGAAGGGAATTGGGGAGGTTCCTTTCAATTTTGTCCTCTAATTTTTATGGAGGCAAATAATTGCGTCAAGCCGCCAATCGTTAATGATGTTTGGATTACTAGTACTCTTTCTAAAGTTTATTAACCTACAACAAATGTTTAAAAGCTAATTACTTTTTTGTTTTGATAATTTTTAAAAGCTAATTACATTAAGGAAAACTCTAAAGTGTTACCTATTTCAAAGTTTTTAGTGTTAATATTTTAGAAGTGTTACCTATTTTAAAATCCTAGTGTTACTATTTCAGAAGTGCTACCTATTATAAAGTTCATAGTGTTACAATTCTAAAAGTGTTACATTTATAAAAGTGTTACCTTAAATGTTACAAATGGACAAAGTGTTACTTATATATATAGGAACTCAACAACTTAAAAAGTGTTACCTTAATGTGTTACTTAAGGTTAATTATGTAGTAGTGCATGGCATTGTTATCTTGTTCCTGATATGAGAACTGGAGTGCGTCTTACACGTGGCCACCTCTTTAAACAGAGGTACGAAGCGTGGGATCAATCTCTTAGGCATGGACCCTTTTCAGCCTTAACCTAAACCTGACCATAGTTTCAAACATAGAACTGGACTCTTAAAAAAAAGTGCATCTAGAAAAGTGGTCATGGTAGAGTTAGAGTCGTCATACATGTCTACCTCTTCCCATTTCATCTCTGCTACCCAACTAATCTTTCCTATCAATCATACCCTACCGTATTCAATCAATTTCAAAAAAATTACATTTTTCAAAATCTATCCTACACCCATTTCTATTATACCTTTTTCAAAAGCATTTACTAATCATCATCATACAAGACATTTAAAAAAAATTCAAAATTAATCCATCATCTTTTCCTAACAAAAGATAAAAACAAGGGGTTCCTTTCAAAAACGAATTTCGAAAACTCTAAGCCCAATCCAAATACCTCCAATTCAATCCAATCAATCCAATTCATTTGCATTCATTCTAGGCTCATCTATGTTTGAGTCCTTGCATTCATTCTAGGCCCATCTAAGTTTGAGTCCTTGCATTCATTCTAGGCCCATATGCATTAGAGTCCATTTTTGTATACATATTAGGTCCATCTAAATTTGAGTCCAGACATTCATATTAGGCCCGCTAGCATTAGAGTCCATCTTAGGCCCATATAAGTCTAGTTCATGTCAAAATCTAGGCCTATTTGCATCTTTATGTAAACCTTAGTTTATGTCAAGCCTAGTCCAAGTCTAATCCCAGTCTGTTCCATTCTAAGTCAAATCCTAGTCCATTTCCAATGTCAAGCCCATGCGCATCTCCCAGTCTAAGTCAAACCTATATGTTAATCCAGTCCAAACTTAGGTCCATTTAAGCCCAATTCATATCCTATGTCTAGTTTGCATCTCCATATAGGCCCTAATCAAGTCCAACTCCTCCCTAAATCCATAATGGCCTAGTCCTCGAGTTTAGCGAAGCTACTCCTTCCTAAGTCCATAATGGCCGAGATCCCTTAAGTCTAGCGCAGCTGATCCTTCCATAGATCCATAACTACCCAAATCCTCGAGTTTAGCGAAGCTACTAATCCCTGTAATACCATAATGGCAACCCCTAAGTCTAGCGAAGCTAGCATTCCATAAGTTCACATAGGCAATTTTTGAGTCTAGCCTGCTTAGTCTAATGTAAGTTCCGAAGTCTAGTTGTCCAGCCTGCTTGCTCACCCGTAAGTTCAAAGTCTAGTTGCCTAGCCTGCTTGCCTTAAGTTAAGAGTCTAGTCTCTCTTATTGTCCATCTTTCCTTAAAGTCTAGTATGCTTGCTCACCCGTAAGTTCAAAGTCTAGTCTCTCCTATCATCACCAAAACTCAGTCATTGAATCTAGTCTGCTTGCATAGTCCAGTCCAGTCCATGTCTGCATTTGCATATAGTTAATCCCATGTCTCCATCATGGTCAGCCCATACTAGTCCAAAACCAATAATCATTTCCATTTCCATTTCAAAATCATTTTCCATTTTCATTTCCCATTTTCATTTCCCATTTTCATTCCCCATTTCCATTTCCATTTCTCATTTCTCATCTCCCATTTCCATTTCTCATTTCCATTTCTTATTTCGAAATTCATTTCTAAAACCTATAAGCGAGGCCCACTCAATTCTGTTCATGACCGGTCGAGAGGTTACAACACTAGGAATGCCTAATGGAGGAACAAATGTGAGCCTACTCTATGGCTCATGAAGTGCACTATCACCACCTCGATTTCTTTTAGTGTCATGAAGATTACTTTTGACCGCCTTCACAATAGAGGCGCAATCACTTCCATAGGGTCTACTGCGTTCACAATAGAGGCGTGATCACTTCTATAGGGTATACTCCGAACCATACACATGAAAGAAAGAAAAACCAAATGATGAAACCTATATTTCTACTGTGAATTCCAACAGAAAAATAAACATCTGACATCTAGTGTTGGATCCTACAAATGCACTGCAAAACATGGTTGATGACAATAAACTTCTAGTACTTGCTACAACGAGAATCAGCATCACCAACAACCCTTTTGCGCAGTGCATCAACAATTCAAAAGCTTAGTGTTTTCATTTCTGGTTTCCTAGGATGAGTCAGAGTCCTTACCCTAAGCCATTTATGTCCTTTCCCATCGAGTCTATGTCACTATAAGAGTTCATTTATTATAGCCTTTCCATTTTCATTTCATTTAATTTTTCTTTTTATTTTTCATTAGTCTTTCACCATCATTTATGATTCGAATTCGATGATGAAGCCCAAATCAGATTATCTCTAATGACTTTGATTAATAAAAAACTAAAAGAATAAAAAATAGAAAAAAAAAATGGACATACTTTGGATTATGAGTTTATTCCCCTCTCTCCTCCATCCTTCCATAAGCCATCATCAATAAGCCATCTTCATGCAAACAAAATTAATAAAAAAATCCCCTAAACAATCATCCTCCATGATCATTAGCCAAATAATCCTGTCAAAATCAATGCTCCATAAAATAACGTTCAAGCCTTCCAATATCCTAAACAAAAAACTCGTGTGCAAGCCTTACTACATAAAAAAAAATCAATGCCAGACAAATATAAAAAAGTGAATAGATTCAAAGTGCGAAAAAATAAAAAGCAAAAGAAATGCAAAAAAGAAAAAGCCAAAGGCAATGAAAGCTAGGGGGCTTGCACACAAGTTCTACCCCTCGTTTCAAATCCCTTCGATCAATCTATCAAAAAAAACCTTTATCCCTATAATCCAAATCCATGATCCTACCTTAGCCCAATCAATTAAACCTTCATCAAACCTCAAGTCTTAAACCTTTCAACCTTCCATATTCAACCCTAACTCCTTTTTCAAGGTATGTCCAAGCCTGCTAGGTTGACAACCCGAAAGGGCGGTCTAGGCAAAAGTTAGGGCACAAAAAAAAAGAGAATAAAAAAAGTTCAATCAGATCCAGAACTACGAATGGTCTGATTCCGCAAGGATACGTAGGAATCCTCATATCGAGGTCCGACCGCTTCAATAGAATAAATTAATCAAGGTCTAATGATTTGACTTTCTAGAATTCAGGAGCATACTCTTTCTAGATCCCGACATAGACTCGAGTCTGCACCTAGCCTCGTTAAAGCCTTTCCCACTTACATTCATTTAAGTTATAAATTTAAACCTCTTCATTTTTCAATCACAAGCTCTCCTTTTCCCTGAAGGACTCTCCGACAATTCCATGATCTCTGGCGATATCTGACTTTGCCCGTGTCAACTCCCCAAAGAAGAATCCCCAGCAGAAACCTTTGAACGACTCAAGACAAATCAACTACATTTCAATCATGGCTCATAAGCCTAATTCAAGACAAACTCACCCAAAATGGGGGCTTCCTGTATATGTGGTGGTTCCTCCAAAACGGTTTTCAAGAACCATTCAATCATATCTGATCATTCTATCTCACTACATATCCAAATCTCCTGACCTTGCAAAACCCTAATTGCATTACATACATCCTAGTCTTGCATAACCCTGACCTTGCATGACATGTCATCTTCCTTAGCTTTATATAACCTTAATCCTTGCATAACGTCTCATGCATCCTTAGAGAGTTTCAGTTTGAATTTTTGCATCATTATGTGCTTTATCTAAGTTGTTGGCACCTATCTGCTAACATCTTCTCCTGCAGGTAATCAGATTGCTTGTAGTCATTGTCCTACACACTAACTTTGTTTTGCAGAGACCGGCGTATATAGAGTGTTTAGAATCGTTCTCCGTCCTGACACAGTATACTTTGACTATCGGTTTCTTGAAACCCAGTCAAAGGGGGGGATTCTATACACACATAATCGTGTCTCCCAATTTAAGGGCTCAATGATGAAACATACTGCGGTCTTAATTGGTCCGATTCAAGGGCAGAGCAGTGCGAAGAGCCAAAACTATTTTAAAAGTGTTAAAAAGCCCACTTAATTATTCATTGATAATTAATTGTATTTTGAGCCTAATCCATTGAAAAACCTAATTAATTGTTTTATTTAAATAAAATAAATATTTTTAAAGATATTTTTATAATTAAAATCAGATTTTATCCCGTAAAATCAGATTTCCAGAGTCAAAAGATAAAAGAAAATCGTCAAAATGCGTTTTCATCAAAAAGTTGTTAAAACGTGTCAAAAGCAAGGCGATACGCTTAAATGGTCAAGCGCACAAGCCTGCCACGTAGACCTGTGTGTCACATAGAGTTGTGCGCCGAGCGCACTTCTGATTTGTGCGATGCACAAGCTGTCAATTTTATCGTTTTTAAAGCGTGTGCCACGTGGGCACTGATGATTGGTCATGCCGCGTCAGGCGCACCAATGTGCGTCTGACCGTGTGATTGTGTGTCACACAGCCACCTGCACCTGGTGCACCTGGCGCGTGAAGCGCAATTTCGTTTTCCCTATAAATAGGTCTTGATTTTCGTACGGTTTTCAAACGGTTTTTTCTACACTTAATACTTCGACTTTATAACTTCGACACATTACGAACTATTATGAATTCTCTCTAAAACTTCCATACTTTTCAACACAAAACACATACACAATACATACGTACATACAAGTTTAAATCTTCAGGCTTCACGATTGCTCGTCCCGAAGATTGTCAATCTCTCAAACCCAAGCCACAGTATTATCCTGAGGGTCCTTGAATCAATTTATTATTTTTATATTGCTAATGATTTCCTTCATAATGTAGATCTTTAATATAAAAATTGATCTTTTGTATATTCTAACCTTTAATTGCTCTTTTCTATTTATTTTCATATATTATTGCATGCTTGCCTGACTGTTCTATGCATGATTTTTTTATCACCCACGTCAAGACCTAAAGAAATGTTCTAAGATCAATCAAATAATTTGGACAACCTGTTAGGAACCCTGTAATTTTGATTGCCTATTAACATACCACTAAAAAATAGTCCTTTATGTGTTTCCTGAACCAACCTAGACTAATATTTTTAGGGTGCATAAAAAAAATTTTGGTTATTCTATTGCATAAAACTTGACATGAATCGATACTTAGTAGAGGCCAACAATGGGCGAATATGGTTCATTATGACCATATTCGTACACTCACCCTCGAACTCAATCTATGGTTCATTGACCATCTATGGAGTCAGGACGGAGAAATCTACATTGGATAATTCCCTAATTTGTCTCTACGATTTCCCAAAATCCAATTAGGTTTATGAGTCTTCTTTCAAACACTTGTTAGCGACTTCGAAATTTTTTTCAATAAAACCTTAACAATGGGTAGTCAAATACGCGCTCACTCCGCGTAGGCGAAATAAAAACACACCTACACCTATCATCCCCAAACCTAAGGTCAAGTTGAAGTTTCCAACCGCGAGGTGAAGAATGTCCTTGAGAGAGAGTGGTAAATAAGACAAGGAAAGATTGGTCTTTGAAGCTTGATGATGCTCTTTGGGTCTTCGCTTGGGTTTCAAGACACCTATAGGTACCACTCCCTACCGCCTCGTGTATGGCAAAGCTTGTCATTTGCCGGTTGAGCTCGAGCACAAAGCTTGGTGGGCAGTAAAAGAGCTGAACATGGATCTTAATTTGGCGGGCAAAGCTCGAAAGGATAAACTAGTTGAACTTGAGGAACTCCGTTTTGATGCATACGAGAGTTCAAAATTGTACAAGGAGCAAACAAAGAAGTGGCACGATCACTGGATTCACCGAAGAGGATTCCGGGTTGGAGACAAAGTCTTGTTGTTTAACTCAAGGCTAAAGCTCTTCCCCGAAAAATTAAAATCCAAGTGGTCGGGGCCATTCCAAGTGGTGAAAACTACACCTTATGGAGCCTATGAGATTTTGGGCGAGAATGGTCTATTTTTGGTGAACGGACAAAGATTGAATCTCTACCACGATATTCATGCCATCGGCTATGTTGGTTGTTTGATCCTTCGCTCACCCGAGCTCAGCCCTTGAGAGACATATCCTTTTAGTCAAGCTAATGACTTAAAACAAGCAATAAACGGGAGGTAACCCGTTCCTCTTCATATTTTCACTTTTTATTTTTTATTTATTTTTTATTTTCGATTTTTGATTTTACCAGCTAGCCATAAGAAGAAAGTTGAGCCAAAACAAACAAGACGAAAAATATTTGAGTGTCAAAAAAAAAATATTGTCTAGTCAGCCAGTTAGGTGCGCACGCACCGTTTTATGAGGGGCACCCGCACCATTTTATGAGGGGCCCCCACACCGTTTTATGAGGTGCGCCCGCACCATTCAAAATTTCCCAAAATTTTTAGAACAGTGCGCCCGCACCTAACAAAACAGTGTGCCCGCACCAATCTTCCTGCAAACTTCAGCGTTTGGCAGTAAGTTTGGTGCGCCCGCACCTCCTTACGAGGTGCGCCCGCACCGTTCAAAATTTTTATAAACGGTGCTCCCGCACCCCTTTGAGAGGTGCGCCCGTACCAAGCTAACTGGGGTAAGAAAATCGCGAAAACGTGGGCTTCTTTTTCGATTCTCACTCTCTTTCTCTCATATACTTCGACTCTCTCTCATCTCTCACTCAATTTCTCTCACTCCCTCTTCATCTCAACATCACTCAAGTTCATCAATTTGGGGTTTTTTTTGTTTTTGAAAGTTTTGGAATTCCAGGGTTTCGAAATTGGGGATTTTCATCTCCAAATTAGTAATATCTTTCCACACTCTTGTTTTTCATTTATAATCTTGTTATTAGGATTACAAGTTGTTTTTTTTATTGCAAGCTTGTTTTTCTTCTAATTTTGTGTTGTTCATGAATTTTTGCCCAGATTTGTGATTTGTGTTGAGATGAACTAGTGTAATCTTGTGTTCTTTGTGGAAATCTTATAGTTTATTTGATTTTTTTAAACTACATTGCACTATTTGAAGTAAATTGTTGCGAAATTGTTGATGAAAATGTTGATTGGATTGTTGAATGTGTGAGTTGATTAAGTTTGTGAGATTTGTTGAGAATTTGGTACAGGTGCAAGTTCTTGATTGTTAGCAACAAACTTTGTTGCTATTGATTGTGGGACTTGTTTGCTGGTAGATTTCTTTTTCTTTTTTTAGGTTATTTTGTGTGTGCATTAGTGTGGTGATTTAATTGTGAAGGGTCTTGCTTTGTGCCATTGAAAAGGCCGCGTCCCTGTTCTTCCCCATTTGAAACGCAAACTTTGCAAAAATTTCTTTTGTTTTCAAAATGACACCATGGGAAAGAAAAAGGGGGATGAGGGAACCTCCTCCGGGCATAAGGCCCCTTCTTCTAGCTCTAATCCCCCACCCCTTTATGCTCTAAAATTCGCGAATCCATCACAACGCACGATTTGTACACGGCTCTCAAGTCGAACTCTTCGTCAAATGAAGTTCTATGACTCTGGTACTTGCCTTCTCTTTCATATCGATTCGATATTCAAGCAAATTACAAGTAATCTAGGGTTGTCGGACTTCCTTAACAGACATGAGCCTACTTATGATCAACTAACTCTTGAATTTCTGAGTTCGTTGAACATAAGTACGGCTCCGGACTCCGGTGCTCTGACTATACAAGGTCGCCTTTTTAATCAAGTTAGACATTGTCCTTTGACGAAGTTTGTGATGCTTTTGGGATGGATTCTACTGCCCCGTGCTATGCTCCCTTGGGGGAGATTTGGGAGGGGTACGATGAGTAGGCATGGTGGGCCAAGATAACTGATGGCACCACGCAGTTTAGGACGAATTCGTCCAAAGCCTCTTAAATCATCCATCCCCCCTTCGCTATTTTCATCGGATGTTGGTTTATACTTTTTATCCTAAGCAAGAGGTGGGGCAATTGAGGAAGGAAGAGATTTTGGTTCTTTGGTTGGCCACTGACGGGGCCTACCATAGAGCCCGAATTAATTTTACCTATCTCTTCCTTTATCAATTGCAGGAAATTCGAGATGGTACTACGGTATTCGGGGAGATCGTTTGTGGTGGAATGATCACCCGGATAGCGGCATACCTCAATTTGGGACAAGACCTAGCATGCTTAGAAGCAAGCGTGCCTTTTGTTGGTCAGCCCAACTCATTGGATGGTGCGGCTTTGCAGCAGATGAAATTTCTGCGTGGTTTTAGGGGTCACTGCATCTGGCTTGTCTTAACCAATGGCGGGTTCCTCCTACCCATATTGACCCTCGGCATTACTCCAAGTTGTCCTACCTTCAGTCCACCACTATGGAGAGGGTACCGAGGGCCCCAAGGCCCGACCGCCACACTCCCATGAGTGAGGAGGCCGAGCTTTCTTCCTTGCAGTCCTTCGATATGGCCTCCGTTATGGCCGCCATATCCCAGATGTAGGCCACTCAAGTAGCAAATCACCAGCAGGTCACTAATACTCTTAGGCGTATCCGGACCGACCTAGACCATGTGTCTAGGGTGGCTTGGCGAACTCATCTCGCCAATGTCCAGTCTGGACGTGCGCCACCCTTCCCTTACCACCCCCACTACCCTCCTGCATTTGACCCTCGTGAAGGGCCATTTGGGGAGCCCCTTTCCCGCCTCAACCCCCACTACCCGCCTTACTACCAAGGCGGGTATTCGGGTGAGTTCTACCCTCCTAACCCCCCTCCTGATGGGGGTGATGGTGGGTACTACTAGGTGCTCTTTTTGAACCCCCTCCCGTTCCCTACTTTTGCAACTCCGAGCGCGGAGTTTTGGTTAAGCTTACGGGCCCGTTGCTTGTATGCCTATGTTTTTGGGAGTTTGGATTCCTAGGTGGTTAGTTACGTGGGCATCTATCGGTCTTGGTTGTGAGTTGGTCATTGGTTATTTTTGCTGATTCCTAATGATTCTACTTGGTCTTACCCCCTTTAATCCAAATCACCCTTGTATAGCTTGTTTTTATTTCTTTTCTCCCTTTTTGGTAGGTTTGCATTAAAAAAAATTTTTTTTTTTTCTGCATTTAGGGTAGCTTGGTTGCATGCATGATATGTTGCTAAGAGTGTTCATAACTTGATTGGAAGATCTTCCTTGCATTTGACTTGATGGTTTTGGAAGCCTTTTTATGACTTTAGGTGATTTTTGAGATCGGTTACTTTTGGTAGAGTCTTTTTGAAATTAGGCGAGTTGGTCGATTGGATTGCCTTGTCCCTTGTGTGATAAACCCCGAAGGAGGGCCACAAACCTCGTAAGACTCATTTACAACCCTCACCATTGATTGCTTAACTTGTGACTTGCATTTTAGCTCCCCAAGATTGCATATGACCGAGCTAATAGAAGGATGATTTAGGGCATTTCATTTTGCTATAATTAGGAGATCAAAAGCCAAAAACCCTTTTATTCTGGCATAATTATCCGCTTCTCAACACATTTGAGCCTTTCTATCCTATTTTTGCTTAACCATCATAATAAGTCATAGCCAAACTTTCCTTAAAGTGGAGTACATGTCTAGTTTGTGTTGAGTTGAGTTGTTTTAATACTAAGTCTTTGGTTGAAAGTAAGTTAATGTGCTTGTATAATTGCAAAAGATGAAGAAAATTGCGAGAAAAGAAAAGAAAAGGAAATAAAAGAAAGAAAGAAAGCTCTTATTGTATCATTTGGATTTCTATTGAAAGAAAAGAAAAAGAAAGCAAATTGATGAGGGGTATAAGGTCAGAGGAAAAAAGGCATGTCCCATTTGTGAGAATGGTATGGAGGATACACATTTGCCACATTGTGGGAAACATGTCTATATCATTAATAGGCAATTCCTACACAGTTCTCATCCATATCGAAAGAAAAAAGTACCATTTAACGGGTTAGTTGAAAATGCTCCAGCTCCTAGACCGTTGACCGGAAAAGAAGTTTATAATCGTGTAAAGGGGATGGGCACAATATGTGGTAAGGGGGTTAAACCTTCGGAAGACGATGGTGTCATTTGGAAAAAAGAGCCTATATTCTAGAGACTTCCTTATCGGAAATATTTACCAGTTAGACATTGTCTCGACGTAATGCATATTGAAAAAAATGTTTGTGATGCAATTATTGGTACTCTGTTGAATATACCGGGAAAGACTAAGGATGGTCTGAAGGTTCGTAGAGATATGGCGAAATTGAAAATTCGGCCTAATTTATGGCCAAAGGTTAAGGAAAAAGCTAAGAAAGGAAAGGGAACAACAACGTATTTTCCTCCAGCTTGTTATACATTGTCTAGGCAAGAGAAACGATTGTTCTGTGAGTGTTTATATTGTATTAAGGTTTCCACTGGATACTCATCTAACATGAGAAGACTTGTTTCTATAACTGATCTGAAATTAATTGGGTTGAAGTCCCATGACTGTCATGTGATGGTGCAAGTGTTTTTGCCGATTGCAATATGTGAGATTCTTCCAAAACATGTCAGGCTTGCCATCACGAGGTTGTGTTCATTTTTCAATACCATATGCAACAAGGTACTTGACCCTGATAAGTTGGATGCTTTGCAAAATGAGGTGGTGATCACACTTTGTCAATTTGAGATGTATTTTCCACCTTTTTTTGACATTATGGTTCACTTAGTCCTTCATTTGGTAAGGGAGATAAAATTGTGTGGCCCTGTGTTTTTAAGATGGGCATACCCTTTTGAAAGTCATATGGGTTCTTTGAAAAAGAAAGTGAGGAATCCAGCAAGACCAGAGGCGAGTGTTATTCAAGGAACAATTGCCGAAGAGGTTGGAGGATATTGTTCTTCTCATTTTGCTAAGGCTGTGACGATAGGTCTTCCAAAGTCCAGACACGAGGGTAGGTTAGAAGGCAAGGGTGGAGTCGGAATGCGACATATTTCACCTTCATTGAGTGAGTTGAATAAAGCTCATCTTTTCGTGTTGCACCATGTTACTGAAGTTAATCCATACTTAGATAGACATATGCGTGAATTGCGCCACAAAAACCCGTCAAAAGGGGAGAGGGCGTTGATGAATAAGCATAACAGATCTTTCATTGACTGGTTCCACAATAAAGTAATTGGTGAATTGTCCGAAAATTCGAAGGTACGCACGGAAGTATGGTGCTTCCTGTGCGCACGCTTCAAAACGCAACGTTTAAACGGTCTGCAATGAACATCTGCAGTTTTCCAATGAACATTTGTGGGACCCACCTCAATTTCTCTTTCCTCAAATTTTTCACCCCATGTGCGTTGTAAACCAATAAACATCAAGATTATTCCAATGGACTAGTGGTGTCAATTCAGTTAACCAGTTCAGTTCTGGTTCAAACCAAACAGTTCAGTTGACTTCAGTTCAGTTAATTCAGTTTGTTTTTCCGATCTTAATTGATTCAGTTTAAACTTTTTCGGTTTCAGTTTCAATCCATACAGTTAATCCAATTTTCAGTTAAGTTCGGTTCAGTTTACAGTTGTCTTTTGGTTTGACTCGTACAGTTTTGGTTTAAACAGTTGACTTTTTACCTATTACTATCAGTTAAACGGTTATTTTCAGTTCGGATTCAGTTAATTTCAATTTCTTAAATAAAATTGCATCAACTCGGTGGAATTGGATATCGGTTATGCCATATGCTTTTTTCTTCATGATGCGGGTCAAAGTCTTATCCGTTACAGAAAATTTGAAATCGGTTGGACTTTTGTCATATCGGTTGAACTTGTCAAAACCAGCGATGCCATCATGATTCAAGAGACGTTTTATATTTGTCTACAAAAGCGCATTTGAAACTTGCTAACTTCACTGTGAAATTGTTTTATCAAAGGTTCGACAATATATTTGGCTGATATTCAATATTTCAATTTGAAATTGTTCATTATAGAATGTCTAGTCATTATTCATTTGTATGTTGACTATAATTACGTTAGTGATACTAAATGTAATTATGTATGATAACTTTGTAATGTTACTATGTAATAACATTATGTTTTCTGTAGTTTTCCAATGTGTATATTGACTTGTAACTATTAATGATTGATGATTGACGGTGATCAAGGTGATGATGATTTATAATGGTGAATCATCATAATTAATGATGATGATGATGATTAAAGTCGATAAACACAAACTAATACGAGTATAATGTGACAAAAATCGGCGTAGGTGGGTAATCATTAGGCTAAACTAGATCAGTATAATGTGTAGATCGATGTGTTGTATTTCGAGTATATATTAATGTATGGAATATATAGATCAAGATATCGAATATAGATTAGTATAAACACAAGCTAATACGAATTGATTAGTGTATAGAATAGTCAATGTGAGTGGGTAGTCAGTAGGCTAATCGTCTTTAAGTGTAATGCATTTTGAAACTAAAAACATCTACTTAAATGATTCAGAGTACTTATTGGACAAAATAAATGTGTCAATGGCGATCGATAAGCAAATTTAAGATAACAATACAACATTTGAGTTAATAATTTTTATGTGAAATGCATTTAAAAACTAAAAACATCTAATCAAACTGAAAAAACGTGTTGTTATTGGATTAGATGAATGTCTCGATGTTGGTCAATAAGCTAATTCAAGATAACTATACTCTATTTATGTTAAGCATTCAATCTCAGTTGTGCTATGGGCTATCGAGACTCGACTCGAGTATCACTATGCTCTAATATTATCATTAGATGGAAAAAGTGTCATTGTATTAGTCGATAACTTAAAATATCTATATTACCCATGTTCAACTAATATTTAAGTAGTTTTTTTCAGGGGAAATATTTAAGTAGTTCAAAGAGAGTCATTATTTAGTGATGAATTAATATGTCAAAGCTGTTTTTTCTATTAATTATGATTTTCGTACATCAACACATACATCACTTGCATATTATGTAATAGATCAATGTATAATTTTTTATCAAATAAATCTTATTTCATTTTTGAAAATCTTGATACAACCCAAAAAGAGGGCTTATTAGTTATTATCATAACCTTATATATTATACTATAATTAATAAATAGTATAGTGTTTACTATCTTCTCTTAACTTTGTACATATGTGACTTTATTTATATAAATGACTCAATATGACTATAATGATAATGATGATTATAATAATAATAATAGTAATAATAATAATAATAATAATAATAATAGTAATAACAATAATAATAACAATGATTTAATAGCATGAAAAAAAAAGATTATTGTCTAAGGTACAATCCATTAGGGTCTCATAAGTGCCAAATGCACCGTTGGATAGAAAAGATCTACGATTGAAATGAGTCAAAAAAGAATACACGGATCAATAACATACACCGTCTGATTGATTGCAGCATCGCAAGTACATCCAACGACTACCATCAATTACATCCTCTTCCTTCCCAGTTCCCAACAATCTCCCTCTCTCTCTCTCTGAAATTCGAAACAAACCCTAACAATCCTCTCTCTCACAGGCCTTCCTCATCTCATCTCCCTCCTGTCAAATAAACATTCATCATTTTCCATTTTCAATCCCGGTGATGGAGCAAATGCGAACTTTTTCCGGCGTTAATGTCGAACTCAGCGTCGGCGTCGGTGCTCTAATTACAGCAATGCTCGCTATAATCTACGACCGCGGGTTTGATTCTTTGCTCTTTATTAATTTCTATCAAATCGATCGATTTTGTTTCATTTAGATCTGTAATTGACTGATTTCGTTGGTTTGATAGTGTTTTTATTTGTTGTAGAGGTGTCGAAGCCGAGGTTGAACCCGAAAAAGTTGTGGGTTGTCATGTGGATGTAGTTACCGCTAATCCTAATTCCTAGTAATTGGGTATCAATTTCTTCTCTAAACTTTTGTTGGTTTTTTTTGGTGAAGTTCATAATTTTTTTCTTTTGGTGATTTTGTTTTCGTGCTGAATTAGAGTGTTGATGTTTTATTGAATTTTCCTAAATTTGTTGAAGCTATTTGTTTCCTAGATTTTTTTTTTTACAGTCAGTAACCTTCAATTGTATGTTCTTGTTACTTGGTGAATTCAAGCTCAGTGACCTTGAATTATATGTTCTTGTTGCTTGTTTTTATTTTAATGAGTAAGTTATTGCTGTTTTTCTACTATGGGGTCTGCTTTCAGATGAGGAAATAGCCTTTTTTTTTTTAGTTTTGTGGAGAGAGTGATTTCTTGCTGGCTGAAAACTTGTTATGTGATTAGCTCATCAAGGATTAGTTGTTTAAATTGATTGTATATTATAATGTGGGTTTCACGAAAGGAATTAAAAGGAGAAAAACATTCATTTTTGAATTTGAGGTTCACTTTTGTTTATATACATCGAAACCTATCATGGGACTTATGAATTTCCCTTTAAATGCAGAAGGCTAGAAAGATTATACATCTAAATAAAAGTTGGAGTTTTGATGATTTCTTTCAAGTTGGAGTGTGAGAAAAACACCATTAGTCGAGGAACTTGATAGAGACATTCCTGTTTTATAATAAGTTTTATGTTTTTATCCTTTAGGTGATTTTCATTTGGAGAAAATAGTAGGAATGATGTGTGAATTATTGATGCAATTTCTTTTTTCATATTGGTTACCATGAGGCCTAGTTTTACCGTGAAAGTTATTCCTCAATTTGTTTATCATTTGGGTAGGTTCAAATATCTGCCAAGATTGATGGTAAAGTTGCTAAAGGTTTGTCATGATATCATGTCACTTGTTATGTGGACTCATTTCCTTTCACCTTGATGGACAACTTATCCGGATGGCAAAGCCTTACATCTGCTGATCAAGCTTCTCTTCAAGCTACGACTGAAGGAAAAGCTCCTCCTGCAGAAAGGGGTAATAGGTGTTCATATCTAGTTACTCTTTTGTTCCTTATTTTTTTTGTTTCTTCAATAAATTGTTGGTAGTATCCTTCTGCTATTAAACATGGACTTCTGCTTCTTTTACTAGTATAATTGCCTTGAAGTTAAAATCTTATTTAGTGACTGCATTGTAGGTCGAACTCGGTCTTTGGGAAATAATTAAAAGAGCCAAAAGCTAGAGATGGTGTCAAACGGAAAAGTGGTGGTGATAGTGATCGTCATGCCAAAATTGTGATATTTGAAGAATCATATCATTTCTTGTGATTGTCTTGTGACAAATGATGTTTTTGATTTATTGAAGTTAGTTAGGTGAATTTATGAATAATCACAACTCCATACAACTATGCAAGCATTTTTCTTTATTAAAATACACAAATATATTGTTTATTGAATTTTGACTATTGAGAATTCAATTTTTTAAATACAGATAGTAGTTGAAAATTGAAATCATGTTTTTTTTTTTTTTATCTTTGTCTAGTTATTAAGGTGTCATGTCATTGTACGTCAATAATTTAGGTAAATTAAAAATATTACGAAATTAGTTGTTACATTTTGAAACAGTTCGATTTGAGACAGTTTTATTTTGTACATTTTAATACGCTTTTATTCGGTTTGATTCGGTTCGATTTAAAACAGTTTTGTTCGAGTTTTATACGTTCGATTAAAAAGTTTGATTCGGTTCGGTTAAAAAACGGTTTTATTCGGTTTGATTCGATTCGATTAAAAACGATTTGAAACAGTTTTGGTTAAATTCGATTAATTTTCGGTTCGGTTCAGTTTAGTTTAAATCGGTTTTTCGTGCAGTTAATTTCAGTTTGGTTTGTTTTCGGTTGAGTATCAGTTCAATTTCGGTTCAGTTAATTGCAGTTTACTTTAATTTGATTGACTTATCGGTTTTTAACTTTTCAGTTATGGATCAATTCAGTTCAGTTTATTCAGTTCAGTTGGTCATCAGTTTGCAGTTTAACCATCGGTTTTCAACCAAACTGACAGCACTACAATGGACATTGTAGTCTAATGAACACACGCTAATTTTCAATGGACATTTGCAATTTTGGAATAAACATTTGTGGGATTTACTATTGTTCATGTAAACCAATAAACATCAAGATTATTCCAATGGACATTGTAGTCTAATGAACACACGCTAATTTTCAATGGACATTTGCAATTTTGGAATAAACATTTGTGGGATTTACTATTGTTCATTTCTTACTTCATTAACATATTGTCGATTCAAATGTTAGTTTGTTCATCCAAGTCTTCAAAATGTTCTTTCAAATTACTTATATGTTCATTGTGATAAATATTTATGTTGTCATTACTTATATGTTCATTGGAGATGAACAGATGTTCACTGCATTAACATATTGTTGATTCGAAAAAGGTTCCCATGTGGTAAATTTTTAACTATTCAGTGGAATATTGAAGATGTTCATTGGGTTATTTTTTGTTTCCAGTTTTCCGCGTTTTGTTTGTTTTTTGGTGCGTTTTGGATGGTGCGCACCATCCTATTCCTACACTCGTGCGCACCATCGACGGACTCGTGAATTGTCTGCAAACAACCATCATGTACCTGATACAATTAAGTGGTTGACATACGGTCCACGTGATAGTTTTAAATCGTATGAGGGGTATGATATCAATGGATATACCTTTTACACTGAACGTCTGGACAAGAAATCAAAGGTGGTACAGAATTGTGGGGTTTCAATGGTTGCATCATCTAGGGAGTATGCGAGTGCAAACGATAAAACTCCGATTGATGCGAAACAATCATATTATGGGATCATTCAGGAAATATGGGAGCTCGATTATTGTGACTTCACTATGCCTATTTTTCAATGCAAGTGGGCGGATAATAGATGTGGTTTGCGAACGGATGAGTGCGGTTTTACTCTAGTCGATATGAGTCGTCTGTGTGACACTGAAGAACTTTTTATCCTCGCATCACAAGCAAAACAAGTGTTTTATGTATCTGATCCTATAGACACTCAGTGGTGCATTGTTGTTAATGGTAAAAGGCGAATTTTAGGAGTAGGTGATGTTGACGACGAAAAAGAATATAATAAGTTTGATGATACCCCCCCCCTTCTCAATCCTAAATGATGATATGATGGATGTGTCTGATACTGAAAATAGTTACATGCAAATGGATCACCAAGAAGGTATAACGGTCATCGAGCAACCTATTGACCAAAATTAAAGGTAAAAAATGTTCTATATGAGTAATTTGAATTATAAATTGATGTTCTTATAATAGATTTCGTTACAATAATGTGTTGATATATATTGTTTAAAATTTTGTTAACACTTTTTGTTATTTCTATGTATATGCTACAGATATGGCTAGTGACGGTTCGAGCGATCAGTCATCGGATTCCGATGCACCATTTCACCCAGAAAAGGAGGCTGACCAGGGGGAGGACAATGATCGTGATGCAGATGCGTTTGATGCTTGGATGGAAACAATGGAACTAGAAGTTGATAGGGATGCTTTACTTGCCATTGAGGTGACATCTGATCCACATCAGCCACCCCCCTTAGGTTCGCGCTTATCTAATTATTGTGAATATTGAATATGTAATTAATTTGTTCGTTCTCTAATCTAGTTTCCTTATTTTGATTCTTAGATCGTCGTCAGACCAATGCATATTATGGTGCACAAGGGAGGGGGAAGAAGTCAGGTGGGAAGACAAAGGCATCTAGAAAGAGTAAAAGAGGTCCCACGATGAATCTCCACAACACAGAAGATATGTACTTACAGTTTGATGATTTGGGGAGACCGACCGATAATTAGTGATTGTAAGATAGTTATAATTTATCATGCTTACAATTTAATGTTTGGATTTCTAATTGTTTGGTCTATTAGGTCCGTGGCGAGCCAAGTATGGTATTTGGGTCGGTCTTTCTATACACAGGCTTAATAGCAATTGGAAATGGAGAAACATTTCTCCTGCCCTGTTGGATTTGATGTGGACAGACACTATGGTAAGATACCACGCTGATGATTTTTGTAATTATACCATTTACAATTTTGGGATTTATTGTACTAATGATGACCTAACATGCTTATTTATTTGTTTATGATGGAAAACAGAATATGTTTCACCTTCTCGACGAGATAAGCTATAGGAAGCACTACTTGTCTGCTATGAACTCTAGATGGAGGGATTTTAAGAGCAAATTGGTATCTGGTTGGATCACATTGACCAGAGTCGGATCAAAGAAAGAGAAGCTAGGTGATACTTCGCCAGATGTATACAAGCCCATCAAGAAGGAGGATTGTCTTACCTTCAAAGAGGCTATGACGTCAGATGAGGTTGTAGTAAGTTTATAATCTAATTAACTTGGTTTTATTAATTTAAATTATATTCTACTAACTTAATGTGTTTTTTTTTCTGCAGAAAAAGCGAGAAAAGGCGCTCGTGAGTGCAAAAAAGAACACACATCATCACCACTTAGGTCAAAGGAACTATGGGGATGCTAGAGAGTAGTGGAAGCAGGAGAACTTTTGTCCACCTAGTTTTGATTCTGGATCGTCATATAGTACACCATCCTCCTCGGTGTCCTCTCATATTAACCGGGGTGATGATTGGTGGTGTGCGATACATAAGAAAGATCCTATTACTAAACAACGATTTATTCCAGTTGAGGAAACAAAGATTGCAGCTGACAAATACGTATGTATATCACTATAACTTTTAGTTTGACATATGAATATGTTTTTTCTTTATTAACTACATTATTATTTGTAACTTGCTTTTTGGGCAGTTGGAGTAAAAGGAGAAGCAAGCCAAGGGTGAGTTCACTCCGGTACGTAACAAAGACGCCCTTTTTATGGCTCTTTGAGAGAAGCCATATCATTCGGGTCATTGTTATGGTTTTGGAGGCGTCAATGTTGGCTATAGGAAGGCTTTTGGCCGTCCACCTCCTATGAACTATCGGAGCTCGAGTCAGGAACAAGAGGAAGCATTCATGCAAAAAATGACTGAAAGGTGGAGAAATGACATTGTAGCATATATGCAGAATGTGGCGCTTTCACAGCCCACTCAGCTACCTACTCCACCATTTTTTCCATCATCTGCTTCACCATTTGTTGCACCATTTGCTTCACCATCTACTGGGCCATCTACTTCACAGCCCACTCAGCTACCTATTCCACCATTTGTTTCATCATCTGCTTCACCATCTACTGGGCCATTTGCTTCACATCCCACTCAACTACGTACTCCACTATCTAATTTTTCCAACACTCATTCTCTTGAGTTGAAGGTACATATATTTATCATATATACATGTGCTTTATACAAATAATTATCATATATACATGTACTTTATACAAATAAAAAATTATATATACATGTGCTTTATACAAATAATTATCTTACATAATTAGAACTTTACGTAATTGTTAGGACGAGACTCCATGTCGATTGTAGTTGATAGATCCAACTAGTGGAAAGACATGTCTAGTGGTAAATGCACATTCTTATGCTTTTGATGAGACCACTACAGTTCATGGGTCTAGAATGACGAATGATCACCTTCGAGTGAAAATTCGTCGTTTTGTAGAGAAATATGGTCATTTGTCACTACCTGTCCCCGTCCCTACATATCAAATCGAACTACAGCTACTGCTTTGGGTACGTGGGTGCAATGGCCAAAAAATTTAGTGCAAATGTTAGGTGATGAGGTAATTGTTCAAATCTTATCCATTTTTGTAAAAATAATAGCATTAAATTTAAAAATTACATAATCTTATGCACGTTCTCAAAAATAATTATTAGGTTACACCGACACCTAAAAACCAAAAGGGGATTTCAGGGGAGGCTGTTAGATGTCCTAGGCAGCAACTTTTAGTCGGTTCGGCTACTCGTTATAGTCCAGTTGTCAATGATGTATCGTTCTTGGAATCCCTCACTGAAGACTGTAGGGAGTTAGCAGATACGCTTGTCCTTGTCGTCGCAGACGATGATACCGTTGGTGTTACCTTGCCCAACTCCTTGTTCCATTATTCAGAAGATGCCACCGCTTATCTGACCAAGGAGGATATTGCTCAGTTCCTGAAAGGGGAGATGCTTAATATTTCTATTATCCAAGTGTACATGGTAACAATAATCAAAGTTATGATTTTTTTTCTTACATTTGATTGTATGATAGTTGTATTTTCCACATAAAATTTACATTTGTCTATTTTTTTAGGGCAACGCAGTCTGACTTGGATGAATTTGGGGATGTTGTTCGTGTTTGTTGGATGTGTCCGGAGAGTACCACGGATGTGAATGCATTGGAGAATGTAACGACATACATTCATTGTGCTTTGACTGGATCCGTCGTTGTTGGTGCTAGTATTATCTTCGCGCCAATCTTTCAAGAGTAATATTCTATCTTAATAGTTTTACAAATATTGATTGTTACATGACATGTGAATTTTTTTAGTAATTATTGTTTATTCAATCTTGCAATAGCCGTCATTGGATGCTCCTTGTCATATGTCCCACGCTCGGGATAATTTATGTCTTTGATTACGCTAGCTTACACAAGGAGCGGAAGTTAGAAATTAGACCGCTTATGATATCGTAAGTTTATCGGTTTGATATATTTTAAATGAATTGAATCTATAATATACAGCAAATAAAGTGTAAATCATTTGATGTTGTGTTATGTAGTGCTTTTAGGAGGTTTCGGTTGAGCGGCAACAAAGTTCGTCGGGACAAGCTTCTTTGGAAGCGTGTTGAGGTATAATAGACTTATTTTATTCAATTAAAAGCCTATGTTATTCTCATTATACGATAAATTTCCTCATATTCTTAATACTTTTGATAAAGTGCCCACAACAACAAGGAGGCACGGAGTGCGGTTATTTTATCTTGCGTAACATTTTTGTCGTACTCACTTTATATTCTGGGTCAGAGGATTTCGATGAAGTAAGTTTTTGTTCACTTATAATTCATTTCATATTTTATATATTTAACTATCAAAGGCTAACTTTGGTGAATTATTTTCAGGTTTCTCGTACTTTTACCCTCGATCCTTATACGGAAGATCAAATCAATGAGGTGAAAAATAAGTGGGCAAGATACTTTATTGATAATTGCATTGCGTAGGTTAGTTAATGTTAATTTTCTTTGTTTCTCTATCTTTACAATGAATATAATTTAGTGCAACTTGTACCAACCAACATTATCGTATTGACTTGGATTTCATTATATATATATATATATATATATATATATATATATATATATATATATATATATATATATATATATATATATATATGTTGGATTCACATGATATCTATGTTGGATTGAATCGTATTTATTTCTTGTTGAACTTGGAATTTGGATGGTGGATGTTGGAGAAAAATGGTTCTCAGATGATGATGGATGTTGGTTGTTGGATGAATTTTGGATAGATGTCGGTTGTTGGATGAATTTTGGATGATGGATGTTGGTTGTTGCATACAATATTGTACAGGTTAATTCCCAATTATGGGTTTATCCAATTTACAAACGGAGCTCTGTCGAAATTTATGCAGAAAATATTGTTGCAGCTGCTGCATCCTGCTTCCTGCATGAGGAGGTTGGATGGAACATACGTGCATAAAAATATTTCAAAAAAAAAAATCAGTATATTGCTGCGGTTTCTGGAAAAAAACCGTCGCAATATGTTTATTTTTTATTAAAAAATACAACGTATTGCTGCGGTTTGCGACATAAACCGCAGCAATACGTTGTATTTTTCTAATAAAAAATAACCATATTGCTGCAGTTTTTGCTAGAAACCGCAGCAATACGTTGTAATATTGCTACGGTTAAAAACCACAACAATAGTTTAATTACCTATTGATGCGCCCTTAATTGCTGCGCGGCCAAAACCGTTGGTTACCAGGAGTTGTCTCACATTAGCTTGATAGGTGGTAGTGCCATTGGTGAATTGCTCGCAGCATTGATGGTCAATGTACGCTTCCAAGACCTAGTTCATACGGTTATGGCAAAGGTTGGTTGTGTAACACCCCTAGGTGTGTATGAGCCCACTAGTAGATATTGTTTTCTTTAGGCCCTAATCCGCAGGGATTTGCTTTGGTGCAGAACCGAAGTCCTACCCAAAAGGCCTCTACTAGGTTGAGGTGTCCACCTCAATATAAATAAGGTTTCGTTCTCCTCAACTTTCGATGTGGGATAGCCAAGATCTTATGCACCTTCTCCCCTCCTTTAAAAAACTTGCGTCTCTGTAGGCACTATAGGACACCGGATAGCCAAAAAAAAAAAAAATTAGAGCCATATTGGCCGGCCATTGTGTTAAAGGGGGAGGGGTTTGATTTCCTAAAATTTCCAAATTAATGATGGAGGCTACAAATCTTGGTTTAATATCCTAATTTATGGTGAAGGTTACAAACTATTTAATTTTGGAAATTAAGTACTACCTATTCTACTCCTATAAATACCCCATACCTTAAGCCATCTTTTCCGCACAAAAACATTGAAAAATCCATACTCTCTTACTTCAAGGTTCTTCCTTCTCTTCTTAATCTATTCTAGCTAGTTTTATATTTCTTATTCAAGTTCCAATTTTCTTTGGGCTAAGAATTTTTTTTCCATATTTCTTACACAAAAATATTATGCTCATGATAGGTCATTCATGTTTAAATTCATTATTAAGTTCATGTGATAAGTTGCTTATTAGATTTTTATATTATTGGTTGGTTAGGAGATCCCTCAAGCTTAAAACTAAGTGAAGATGTATACTCTTTGTGCGAAATCAAGGTACGTTATGTAGCTAGATCTTTTGAAATGTGGTTTTTTGTGTAAAAGTTGTTTATTGATCTAATGGTTGGATTGATTTAAAATTCTAGTTTAAAAAGGTTACAACATTTTATTTTTCACTTTTGGAAATAAAAAGAAGGAATGGTTTTATCAATCATTTTATATAATATTTTGTTATCCTTTTTGGAAACTTGAATTATTATTACAAGGAATGGATCGATCGGTTTTTATCAACTTTGAATGTTCAAAAAGTTTTTTATGAGAAAATGAGATTTATTCATGACTTACAAGTCATATAATTATTATTACCGCTTGATTAACATCAAGAAGAGTTTATGCTTCAAAGTCCACTTGTTGGCAATTATTGTTACCCCTTGATATAGATCCGTGATGGGATGACTAGCTTGGGGGTGTGCACATTTAGGAAAAGGAAGGGGAGATAAGAAGAGGAATTGTTTTCAATGTTATTGTTAATCCAAGTTATTTGGAAAGAGTTTATTCTAAAATGTTATTTTCTAATTATTATTAAAGTGTTGGAAAGAGTATTCTTAAAAAGTTATTCTTGAATTATTAGTGATGGAGTTTTTGAAAGATAAATTGTTAGGAACTAGCAAATGTATTACTTATCTACTACATTTCGTACTCAGTTTTATACTGACACGTATTTCCTTTTTCCTATTTGGCTTTGCCCTGTTTACCTTTTTGGTAAGCAATTGTGCAGGTGAATTTTGGATGTGCATGGGAGCATACTAGGAAGGGGACCTTCACCTAAATTATGGTGTTTTATTTATTTTGAGTTTGATACAATATTTACTTTTAATAATAAAGAGTTGTTATTGTTCTGGTTAAAGTCTTCCGCTGTAAGTTATTTAGTTAGTTAGTAGTTGGTTGCCTCCACCTCAATATAAATAAGGTTTCGTTCTCGTCAACTTCCGATGTGGGATAGCCAAGATCTTATGCACCTTCTCCCCTCCTTTGAAAAACCTGCGTCTCTGTAGGCACTACAGGACACCGGATAGCCAAAAAAAAAAATTTAGAGCTATATTGGCCGGCCATTGTGTTAAAGGGGGAGGGGTTTGATTTCCTAAAATTTCCAAATTAATGATGGAGGCTACAAATCTTGGTTTAATATCCTAATTTATGGTGAAGGTTACAAACTATTTAATTTTGGAAATTAAGTACTACCTATTCTATTCCTATAAATACCTCATACCTTAAGCCATCTTTTCCGCACAAAAACTTTGAAAAATCCATACTCTCTTACTTCAAGGTTCTTCCTTCTCTTCTTAATCTATTCTAGCTAGTTTTATATTTCTTATTCAAGTTCCAATTTTCTTTGGGCTAAGAATTTTTTTTTTCCATATTTCTTACCCAAAAATATTATGCTCATGATAGGTCATTCATGTTTGAATTCATTATTAAGTTCATGTGATAAATTACTTATTAGATTTTTATATTATTGGTTGGTTAGAAGATCCCTCAAGCTTAAGACTAAGTGAAGATGTATATTCTTTGTGCAAGATCAAGGTACATTATGTAGCTAGATCTTTTGAAATGTGGTTTTTTGTGTAAAAGTTGTTTATTGATCTAATGGTTGGATTGATTTAAAATTCTACTTTAAAATGGTTACAACATTTTATAGTTCACTTTTGGAAATAAAAAGAAGGAATGGTTTTATCAATCATTTTATATAATGTTTTGTTATCCTTTTTGGAAACTTGAATTATTATTACAAGGAATGGATCGATCGGTTTTTATCAACTTTGAATGTTCAAAAAGTTTTTAATGAGAAAATGAGATTTATTCATGACTTACAAGTCATATAATTATTATTACCGCTTGATTAACATCAAGAAGAGTTTATGCTTCAAAGTCCACTTGTTGGCAATTATTGTCACCCCTTGATATAGATTCGTGACGGGATGACTAGCTTGGGGGTGTGCACATTTAGGAAAAGGAAGGGGAGATAAGAAGAGGAATTGTTTTCAATGTTATTGTTAATCCAAGTTATTTGGAAAGAGTTTATTCTTAAAGGTTATTTTTTAACTATTATTACAGTGTTGGAAAGAGTATTCTTAAAAAGTTATTCTTGAATTATTAGTGATGGAGTTTTTGAAATGTAAATTGTTACGAACTAGCAAATGTGTTACTTATCTACTACATTTCGTACTCAGTTTTATACTGACACGTATTTCCTTTTTCCTATTTGGCTTTGCCCTATTTACCTTTTTGGTAAGCAGTTTTGCAGGTGAATTTTGGATATGCATGGGAGCATACTAGGAAGGGGATCTTCACCTAAATTATAGTGTTTTATTTATTTTGAGTTTGAGACAATATTTACTTTTAATAATAAAGAGTTGTTATTTTTCTGGTTAAAGTCTTCCGCTGCAAGTTATTTAGTTAGTTAGTTAGTAGTTGGTTGCCTCCACCTCAATATAAATAAGGTTTTGTTTGCCTCAACTTCCGATGTGGGATAGCCAAGATCTTATGCACCTTCTCCCCTCCTTTAAAAAACATGCGTCTCTGTAGGCACTACAGGACACCGGATATCCAAAAAAAAAAAAATTTAGAGCCATATTGGCGGGCCATTGTGTTAAAGGGGCAGAGGTTTGATTTCCTAAAATTTCCAAATTAATGATGGAGGTTACAAATCTTGGTTTAATATCTTAATTTATGGTGAAGGTTACAAACTATTTAATTTTGGAAATTAAGTACTACCTATTCTACTCCTATAAATACCCCATACCTTAAGCCATCTTTTCCGCACAAAAACTTTGAAAAATCCATACTCTCTTACTTCAAGGTTCTTCCTTCCTTCTCTCCATAATCTATTCGAGCTAGTTTTATATTTCTTATTCAAGTTCCAATTTCTTTGGGTTAAGAATTTTTTTTTCCATATTTCTTACTCAAAAATATTATGCTCATGATAGGTCATTCATGTTTAAATTCATTATTAAGTTCATGTGATAAGTTGCTTATTAGATTTTTATATTATTGGTTGGTTAGGAGATCCCTCAAGCTTAAGAATAAGTGAAGATGTATACTCTTTGTGCAAGATCAAGGTACGTTATGTAGCTAGATCTTTTGAAATGTGGTTTTTTGTGTAAAAGTTGTTTATTGATCTAATGGTTGGATTGATTTAAAATTCTAGTTTAAAATGGTTACAGCATTATATTGTTCACTTTTGGAAATAAAAAGAAGAAATGGTTTTATCAATCATTTTATATAATGTTTTGTTATCCTTTTTGAAAACTTGAATTATTATTACAAGGAATGGATCGATCGGTTTTATATGAACTTTGAATGTTCAAAAAGTTTTTTATGAGAAAATGAGATTTATTTATGACTTACAAGTCATATAATTATTATTACCGCTTGATTAACATCAAGAAGAGTTTATGCTTCAAAGTCCACTTGTTGGCAATTATTGTCACCCCTTGATATAGATCCGTGACGGGATGACTAGCTTGGAGGTGTGCACATTTAGGAAAAGGAAGGGGAGATAAGAAGAGGAATTGTTTTCAATGTTATTGTTAATCCAAGTTATTTGGAAAGAGTTTATTCTTAAAGGTTATTTTTTAATTATTATTAAAGTGTTGGAAAGAGTATTCTTAAAAAGCTATTCTTGAATTATTAGTGATGGAGTTATTGAAATATAAATTGTTACGAACTAGCAAATGTGTTACTTATCTACTACATTTCGTACTCAGTTTTATACTGACGCGTATTTCCTTTTTCCTATTTGGCTTTGCCTTGTTTGCCTTTTTGGTAAGCAGTTTTGCAGGTGAATTTTGGATGTGCATTGGAGCATAGTAGGAAGGGATATTCACCTAAATTATGGTGTTTTATTTATTTTGAGTTTGAGACAATATTTACTTTTAATAATAAAGAGTTGTTCTTATTCTGGTTAAAGTCTTCTGCTACAAGTTATTTAGTTAGTTAGTAGTTGGTTGCCGAAAGCGTGTTAGTCACGTGGCGATAATACTCCTAAATTACTCAAATATTATTTACTAAATTATTTATTTAAAAGTGAGTAATTTGGGTTGTTACAGGTTGGGTCCCATGCAAAAGCGTTATACCACTACATCGTACTCGAAAGTCATACCACAACTTTGTTTGTGTGAATCAAACACTCGGTTTCTGTTTAGTTCACACAAAGCTGTCCTTTCTCTTCTATTGCACCACATATATATAGCGGCTTACATGAGAAATAAAAAAGACAAAAGTTGGTTGTTAATCAGCAAAGAAAAACTGCCCAAAAACCGTTACAAAAAGCACCAAAATCTCCTCCTTTCACTCCTCTTGGAACGATTCATTAAATGCACCATTAAAGAGCTAAATTGAAAGTAATTTAACTCCTTTCACACACATTATAGATGGCCAGATTATAGTTCCTTTAGGAGTGAACTCTAGGCCATATTACAAGCTTAATTAAACATACAAAAACAAATAAAACACACTCTAAACACACACCCCAAAACAGAACTTTGGGCTGGACTTTATCACGCCTATCGTGTTGTTGTACTTTCTTCAAATGGGCTTTACTTCTTGTGCGTCTTGCTTCAAGTGAACCCCCAAAGTATAAGATATTACTTGCAACCTTGAATTGTAAGATCATCCAAATTCAGAAATTAAAAAGATCATCTAAATTGAATATTTTAAATTTCCTTGACGCACATGTATCATCTTGCAAGTTATACCCCTCCAATAAGTCAAGTGTTGATGTTCCATTTTGCCCAACCCTTTTTTTTTATTTTTTTTATTAGGAAAGATAATTGGTCCGAAGACCAACCCCTGCTAGGCTACTAGCCTGCAGGGCACACCAGCTCAGAGGCTGGGTATAAGGCTAAACAGCCCAGAAATAAATGCCCCAACATATTGTTGGGATGAGGATTCGAACCCTGGGCAATGCCCTGGAATTCGGGGTGGTACTCCACTGAGCTACCACCTCTCTTTGCCCAACCCTTTTAAAGCCAAAGAATTTATCTCCCTTCAAGTATACATTTAAATAATTAAAAACAAGAAAAGAGACTTAATGGAGGGGTATAACATGTAACAAATAAAAAGTTCGAGGGTAGAACTTGGAAGAAAAAAACACGAAAGATACGACACTGAAAATGCTAAAACACAAGAGTACCCTATTAAAAAAAAGCAATTCTTTTAATTAAATCGATTGTTTACCTAGACTCCCTCCAAAAACTACATGCCTAAAAGGTTGGTAGCAATTTCTTAAGAGGAAGTATGAAACAAATTTTACCACGTAATATATCGCTAGATTAGTCCAAGTGTATTTTAATTGTTTTTTATAATTTTTTTGTGATGCAATTGAAGATAAATGAACAGTGTTGACATATATATATATATATATGGCCTTGTTGACGCAGCGCCCAGTCGCTCAATCAACTAACTACTAGATCCGGAAGTCGAAGCCAAGAAGCGAGCACATTTGTCTGACGATGGAAGGTACGTAGGTAGAAAGACCGATTGACATGAATTCATGAACTTGCCCGTAGAGACGTAGATAGACGGAACATCTACTATAATTAAGTATGAGCGGGACAGTACCGATAACAACCACAAGGCCAAAGTCGGTTAATGAACATCCGATCTTCGCCTCGCCAGCGATGGAGAATATCTCAGCCCGGCTGTTCCACAGTGTCGCTACTATATTACTGTACTCCGTATGGAAAGGAGCAAGCCTCTTGTATAGCATAGCATGCCTATCTGCCAGTGCTTTCGTTTTGGTCCTAATTCTGCCTAGCGATTCCTTTAAATCAATCTTTCCTGCGTCCCCTCTTAGTCTTGGACCTACTAGGTCTATATATATATCAAACTATTGCAATTATCATAGAACAGAGGCAATTAGAAAAGTATGAACATAGAGAATACACAAGCAACAGGAGTAATGACTGAAAAAACAACTATACACCCAACTCCGGGCGTTCTCAGCTTCATGACACACGGCGCGTTTTAAATTAAAAAAGGAGGGTTATAAAGAGAGGAGAACATGAATCCAATTTACACATCAAACTACAGAAATGAAACTATGAAAGCATACAAACAGAAATCAAATAAAAACAGCTGATACAAGCACAGAAAGAGGGAAAAAGATTAAGAAATGATTGCTATTAGTGAAAACTGTGATTTTGTTACAGGGTGGGACTACTTAAATCACATAAACAAATTTTCGTGATATCTAAACCTAAGTATACAAAAAGAATGGGCATAATTTACAAGTGCTGATTTTCCTGGCATAAATTATACAGCTGGCTTTCTCCCAGCAATTAAACTATTATCATCAACTTAAGCTAGAAATGTACAGTGTCTTATCCTCATAGAAGCATATTTAACTCGGAGAGGTCATCCATTGGTATTTCAAGACCCATAGAGTCGTGATCTTGCAGACCATCCTCGTCAAAATTTAACCAAGAACTCAGATCTTGGTGTCCTTCAAACTCATTTGCCACGCTTAGGTCTTCGATTGAGTCTAATTCACTTAATGGCAAGCTACTAAGGTCCATATCCTTGCACTCTTTAGATGAATCAAGAATGTTTCCGGGAGAAATTAGTCCTTCTCGTTTCCTATTACTATTATTAGCGACCAACTCACTGGAAATATTCGCTGAAGGTTGGACCGGATGTGTAGACAGCTGCGCAGCCTTTTGCTTAGGTTTTGATTTTGTTTTCCGCTCACCCTTCAAATTAGAGATCGATGGGCGGCCTGCTTTGGCACCGGAATCTCTATCACTTCTCTTACCCTTTGCTCCACCCAAAAGAGATGATCCAAGAGTTGCTGCTGATCTTAGAGCTGCATTTCCACCAACATCATCGAGCAACACTTCCTTTTTCTTGCCTCTGTTCACAATAGGTCCATTCTTTGCGAAAGCATGGTCAGATTGATGAGCAAGAGCTGCATATGCATCAAATTGACCCCTATCAGACTTATCATTTTGAAGATCAAGCTGTTCAGGAACGGCAAGATATGCTCCTGTAAACATCAAAACAAAAAGCTATTACCAAGACAAGACACTACGATACGAAAATTTGTGGCCAAGGAACTTATGGACACTATCAGTAGAATGGTTTGCCATACTACATAAGCGTACAAAACTATAAATCTGCACCTACTTCACATATTTACTTCATTTGCTTATTGACAAGGAAATTGAACAAGACTCCAACTCCAATCAAAGTCACACCCTGCCGTGGAAAAGCAACTAAAACTGGAGGATCGCTAGATAAGCCTTATTTCAGAGGTTGACAACCTAAAGTCAGTATTCACCCAACAACCAGAGATGAAATAGAAAACAATTAAACAATACACCCAACTTCAAGCAGACATCTTTTCAGACCAGCTAGGAAAATATTAGTTGTAAGAGTAAAACCTGAGTCCTGTCCGAGAGATAATTGTTTTAAGTTCCATGAGGCTAGTTTGTACAGATATTTGATTAAATACCTGGAACTCTGGGGTCCGGTCGTATGTTCTGTTCTACTTGGATGCCACTTGCAGCTCCTATGTTACTGTCAGGTACAGCAAGGAGTACATCTCGTAGAGCAGGTTCGCTGAAACAACTCTTCCCCACATCTTCGAATTTCCGGCACCTAGCCAAGGTTCTTCTAATGAAGGCCAAAGCCACATGTCTTGGAACTTTACTGATTCCGATTCTAGCAGCACTGCTTCCACGAGTTGCCTGGAGAGGAGAATGAGATATTCATGTCATGGTCGATTACACCCTTAACCACTCCATTACAATCAGATATTAGAACTTAGAAGTTGTTACATCAATGATGCTGCCAAAATCACTCCAGTTCTCAATTTTGAATAAAATCAATATTGATATATACACTGATTCGATCAGAGATCTAAGGACTGCTAATTTAAAGCATATTCTCTATATTATGCCTTGAAGAGCAGTTGAACACTTGAACCTCAATTATATTAACATCAGATTTTGTATCTTGTGCCTCTCCTAATGATTTACTATTCACAGAAGCTTTCCCTCAACAACACAATTCACACAAGATCACAATGGTAGAAAAGTATACACAGGAAAACCAGAGATGCCATTTTGCCATTTTCGCTTAATTTTCGTATAAGTAGACTAAGTTGGCAATCAAAGTCGACTATATATTAGCCGTGTGCAAGCCAGAGATGCTTTTGTCCAGTGCCGTCTTTCACATATGTCTCCAGGGAGCCAAAGCCTGACTCATACATAAGGGTTCCACAGGGACACTCAGAATTTTGGCCAGTGAAAAACAGCATAAATATCCATCTCAAAATGCACACAGCAAGTTAAGAATTATATATGGGTTATATCAGATTTGACCAAGAAAAGCTCCAGAAATTGTTTATCAAAGTTCTCAATTGGTAGTGATCTCTCTCCCCCTCTTTAAGCTCGAGACATAAGCATCCTCTTTTACCAGCCATTCTCTTTATTCTTCTTAATTAATGAAGGTCCTTTTTCCAAATTCTTAGTAACCTAATATTGACACCCACTTTTCATTAAAAAAATACTTGAAACAGCTTCTTTAATGTGATTGTAGCACACAGATAACAACGTATAATAATATAAATACAAAACATGCAGAAGTTCACTAAATCCACAAGAACCATGTTGAAACCACTTGAAGACAAACAATATGGCCTAGGAAAGAAATAAGTACCAGAAGCTTTCTGTAAGCCAACTCAATTAACCTGTTCATCGCAAGTTGCTCAAGTTCCCTAAAAATGTGTAAAAAGCTGGTTAATTTTAGCAAATACATAGGATTAATTCTAGGTGATAATTAATGAAGTCAACAGTCCTACCGTCCTTCAAACTCCTTCTCTTCCACGGCTTTACGCATTTTTTCCAAGTATGTCTTCGTTTTACAACCCTATGAAATCATGGATAATAATGTAAAAACAGATAAAGAAAAGCAAATTTAAGTGAATGACACCATACTGTAGCAGTGAAGATGTACTAATCTCAAAAAAAAAAAAATTCAAAGAGATGCAATAAAGGCTACAGAAAACTGGAAACCCCTACATCAGCTTCCTTCTTTACTGCATCTTAAAATTACTTTTTTAGTAGCAAGCAAAGAAAATTGAAGGGTTAGCAGCATAGGGGTTCATAATATTATAGAAGTGCTCAGGAAATCAAAAGAGAGAGATCCTGCCGATAGCTACAGCCAGCTGTAGCCGCTTTGGAGAAATTAATGTTTATTATATAGCATCACAGAAGCAAGCTAAAAAAAAGATCTCAAGTTCCCTTGAAACTAAGGAAGAAGTACTTGTAAGATTGAATAATCAACCTGCTGGAAAAGTTGCTTTTTGAGTTGGACAATGTCTTGATTAATCAATTCATCCTCTCCCTCTGCTAGATCAGGCTGAAAGGAAAATGTAGAGAGAAAAAGTCAGGGGCATGCATAATAACAAAAAAATCAGGCATATATCAATAACTTTTTTAAAGTTTCTTTACTATGATGTAGGTCTCAAGTTATAAGCCACAAAGAGAAAAATATATTAGAAAAGAAATAATTTTCAAATGATAACATATATAAATACATACCACAGTCTCTGGATATAGGCCAATACTTTGCAGCTCAAGCACTAGCTTTTCATCCATGCACATCTGATCATATTCACATCCAAATGAAGAATTACCAGAAGAATTCATGTGAATAGCTAGTGATCCATTTCTGTCATTTTGGTAATACCCAGGGCCTGCCTGACCAACTGGGTATTTCAAACCATAATCACATTCCTCGATCTCCTCATGCATCGGAACTTGGATGTTTGAGAATCTACTATGACTAGCATTGCCATTACAAGAGATTCTAGCTTCCATACATGGTGAATCATCCCTATTCGCAACAGAAGCAGCATTGCTTAAAAAACGGTTTTCTTCAAATTCTTCAAATTCATCTTCAACAATGAGAGCAGAGAGGACTCTTTGGTATAACGGGGTTAGGCTATTGGACCCTTTTTCAGAGTCTAATTCTCTATATGAAGAATCATTATCCTGAAAGTGGTTGATGAAGTCTCCAGTAGTGGCAGACTCTGTTAACCCATTGTCTAGGATGCTTTCTCCAGAACTTTGTGTCCGAGGATGTTCATTTTTGTAAACATGATTCTGCAAAAGAAGAACAAAAAATATCATGTAGAGAGATTCCCTTTGTTTAGAATACATAAGTTTCTATACTTTGACTTTTGCACTATTTGCATGCCCGACTTTGACCATATTTCTTTAACTAATATAAAAACAAATGTTATTGTGTAGAACATATCGATTTGTCTCAATGTACATTGTCAAAAGAAAACTTTATATATATTTTACTAACAAATAATTAAAGATAATGGTCAACATTACTGTGGCAAATCTAAAAATCAAAGTGGAGCAACTACTAGCTAACCTAGGGAGTAATACTGAAAGAGAATGAAAGTGTACAATCTAGGGATAATGGTTAACGTTATGTGGTCGCAAATCTAAAAATCAAAGTGAAGCAACTAGTAGCTAACCTAGGGAGTATGACTGAAAGAGAATGAAAGTGTACAAGCTAGAGAATTGGAAGTTCTTATAATAATTTATACCCAATAGCAAGCAAACAATATTGAAAAGCAATAAACTCCCGACTAAGGGGCAGAAATTTGAGTTCAAAGTTAAGCAAATGTGAAAAGTAACAGCAGTTATAACATCAATACTCAAACATCCAACACAATATCCCCTCCCCCCCCCAAATTTGCATTACGCCTTCCCTGAAAATTTGCGATCAGAGGGAACGACAAGAAGGTTAAGTAAATATAAGTGAGTATTGACAAGAACTGGGTATATTTCCACACATGCGACATTTGGTTGTACAAGTGCAAAATCGAATTTCAAAAAATTTGTTTCTTATGTATGTTCTCCCTCTTCCTTCAACAGCTGTGATTAGTACTTTTATATTTGTCGTCCAGAAAACTTAAAACATTTTACTACAAAGACGTCCATTGCATTGGTCTAACGGTAGCAAGAGTCTTCCTCAATCCTCACTAAAGGAAGATGGACCACAATTTGCTAAAACTGGACAGAACATTTTATGTTGTTTGTTGCTAATATCAGATAGCACCAAACAGTGAAGGGGGTAGGCTTCACGAATTTCAGGTATTGGGCATGGGTTTGGAATGACTTAAACTTAGACTCATACCAACTTATGAAGTGGTTGGCTGGCAAACCCATACCTAAAACCCGTGAGGTAAGGGGTTTAAAAACCTTAGCGGGGAGACCCTTTAGGCCTTAGGTATCAAAATAGGAAGAAAAAGAAGAGAGAGAGAGAGAGAGAGAAGTAGGAAGGAAACACCGTTAACGATTGTCACTATGGATAAATCTTTGTTTCCGTAAGTATAGACAACTATAATTGTTTTTCTCAAGCAGCGCACGTTACCTACAATTGTTTTCAGCGGCATTATCTCAGAATTGCAAGTATATATGCACATAGATTTTTTTCCTTTTAGCCTTATTTTTATTTTTGAGATCTCATCTTCTATTATTTGTAACTAGCCTCATATGAATGTAATGTATGCGAAAGCATGTAAAGTTCTGCATAAAAATAGAGTAGGTAACAATTATTGGAAGAGAGAAGAGGAAGAAGATTATGAAAGGGAGAAGAGAAAGAACCGATAGTTTGTTTAGGGTATTTTGTATTTTTTTTTAAATTAAAAATCGTAAATTTGTGTGTAATAGTCAATCATGGATAGGGAATTGTGCCATGAAATTAGGGATTTTTTAAAAAAAATAAAGTTGATAATGTTGATTTTGAAAATTAATGTTTCCACGTAAATTAGTTTATTTGTTTGTGGTTTTGTGTTTTTTCTTTATTTTTTTAATTAAAGTTCAGATATTGATTTTTTATGGGGGTTTGGAGTCCCACTCATACAATAGAGTCATAGAGAATAATATTACAATAATATTTGCAGGTTACTGATCTTAGAAAAGATTAGAAAAAAAAATTGTTGTCCATTTATACTTATATTACAGGAGAATAAATAAAAGTATAAGATAAAAATACTCTTAAGGAAATTCTTGTAAGTTGTAACCATAAGTGAATTTTCCAAAATATATATATATATATATATAAGATTTTAAAGTGGATTTGTTTCCTGATTCCAAACAAGTTTTAGCCAAACAATAGATAAGGTTTATGTTCATTCTAAAACTGAACCAAACACATGATATGAGGGGTCAAGTTCCAACCCACACCATCCTAATTTCATTCCTCATTTTAAACGCATACTATCCCCCGAACCTCAAGCCCCTTGAAATACTTAACAACTAAAAAAAGGTAAGCAATGGTTGCTTTCAATTTGAATCTACTTTGAGAATTTTCTCAAGGTATTGAAATATAGGCCTTAGATCATGTTTTGTAGCTACCAGCAAAGTTAATTGATTAAATCGTTCTAGAAGCACGTACCAAAATGTTCTCACCCAGGCTTGGCATTTCAATTTGGTTTGAAAGATCATCTACAGCTTTCAGCTGTTACACGTGCACCAACATCAAACAAAGGAAATCTCAGATTCCAAACAAACTGATAGGAATTCCACTAAACACACATAACTTGAATTGTAGACGACATACCTGTTCTTCTAAAAAGGATTTATCCTCTGGTCTAACATTAAAAAGTGGTTCAGATCTTTTCCAAAATGAGGAAGAACAACCATTATCTGCAAAAGAAATAACATTCATGGAACCAAATTCTCATGGTATTACGAAGAACACAACACAACATTCAGAATGAAGCATACAACTGGCATTGCAAGCAAACTGAGCAGCTGCTAAGAGTTCTTCACGGTCATCATCTGATTCACCTGAAATAACACACAAAGAGCTTGTTAGTCAGCCAAGGGATAAGGCACAAGAAAACCATGCATCCTGATCACGGTGATAAGAAATAACAGCTAAGTCACCATTTTCTTTTCTTTTTCGACTCTACTCACACGTAAGACAATGAAAGCAAGACCTACAGATATAGTATAATAAGGCCCAAAATCCGGTACTAGAAGGCCCCAACCAGCTAAACCCAGTTAAGACACCTCGAACCGAAGCAACCCAATATCCACGGTAGGGTGCCCACTTGGCACCAAAGGGTTGACTCCAGCTAGCTAGCCGACATGGGTCCCTTTGTCCAAAAAGTTGACTCAGCTCAACTTCGAAGCCCAATCCACATAGGCACCTCACCCAGAGCGAGGGATACTTCGAACAAATCCACCCACTCAAGGGTCTTCGAAGTCAGTGTCTAGCAAGAGCTACAGATACTACATCCCTCCAAATGGCACGGGCCTCATCAGTCCCTCGCAACTTTGAGCAAGGCTCATTAGTCCCTCTCGAACTTCCTTTAGGGACCCGAGAGCCCCCCGCACACACGCACCTCACCTAGATTGAGATACTTCGAACCAATCATCCCTTCACGGGCCTTCGAAGTTGGTATCCGGCAAGATTTATAGGTATCAAGCCCATACATCATACATGGCACACCGCCTTCCTCGAAGTACCCGGGCTCATTAGTCCTCGGTCACCTCGAGGAGGTTCCATCCACCCCCTCGAAGTGCTAGCCCCTGGTCACCTCGAGGAGGTTCAATTCACCCCCTCGAAATACCTGGGGCTCATTAGTCCCCAGAATACCAAATTTAAGAATAAACGAACAGATTAAGTACAAGGACAATAAAGCGAAAAAGCACTTCTTTCAGATGTTGTACCATGGAAGGTTTAATCTGAAGTTATGGGAAAAATCATTGAAAATTAATCCTGAAACAGCCAAATGTTTTCTCCATATAATGTAAGCTGCAGTGCAACTCACATCTATGTTAAACAAGTAATCTGTGGTTTCTGTTAAAGTTGATTTCTATTCAAAGACACAATATGCATTCGACTCCCAGATTTGATCTTGACCGATTCAATTACGGTATTAGTGTTAATATGAACCATGTAAGTTTAAAGAGTTAATAAATTTATCAAACATCACAAGGTTTAAGGAAAAGCTAGCGTCTTTAATCTCACAGGACTAGCAAAACAAAAAAAAACAACCTAGTATGGGTTCGCATTATTTTATGTGTGTTTGGTAAGGAGAAAATGGATAAAAGAAAACAAGAGAAGTAATTGAAAAATTCCCATCTTTGGTTTTATAGAGAAAACAAAAGGTTGGTACAATCATGGTGTCAAAACAAGGCCGCATCGTATCGTATCACCCATGTCGTAAAGGTTTTTAATACTACCGAACCGATACTATCCGCATCGTAAAGGTGTAAAAATATCGCGTTTTAGGGGGGTATAAGGGATATCTCATGGTCTAAGCCGATATTTGGCGGTACAACAGCCGCATCATCCCCGTTCCCGCATCACCGTGACCGTTACCGTGGTCGTGACAGTAACCGCATCTTCGAACCATGGGTAGAATAGAAGGGAATTGAAGGAAACACCCCCCCCCCATACAATATTCTCCGTCCTTGCCTCTGAAAATGGGAGGAGTCGGCGGCAAAGGTTTAATATAATGTTGTCACCCTCAGTTTACTTCTGTCTTTTTCCCTTGATGTTAGCTAACCAAACATTGGATTACTTTCAGTTCCTTCTTTATATTTCCTTCTCTTCTTCTTTTCCCAACCTTCCATTCTTTTCCTTTATTACTATAATAAAACCAAGCACACTGTGTAAAATTAACCATCACAATTGAAACAATCATGATAACTATATCTTTATAACCCACTCATGACACACACCCCGGCCCACCAAAAACCCCAAAAAAAAAAAAAGATAAAGCCCTAAACCTAGAAGCTGCTATAGATATGCAAGAGCAAGACAGGAATAATTAACTAGATAAGTCAAAGATACCTTCTTTCAAAACTTCAGGACAAAAAAAAAAAAATCAACTGTAAGTCTGTAACAAGATCATTTTGGGGTAAAATGTGATATTCTCAGAAACTATCTGCAGATAACCTCATGCACATAGCATCGAAGAGAACAGTATCTTGAGACTAGTTTTTATGAGACATTCACATTTTTGTCTACAACTTGTTCTTAAAGTCTCATGTTACAACTGTCCTTCCTCTTGAGAAGAATGTTTATACACTTCACGCAATAATTTACAAATGTTACATACTTCAGATCTTGGCAGGACCATACCTGTGAAATCTGGAGAACTACTATGTGGCAGTGGTCCAAGACGAGTAAAACCCTTGCGATCTGAATGCTTTTTAAGAGGAGGACGGCCTGACTTACTGCAGCATAGAGTTTACAAATATATTAATTTAGTCATTTTATATTAGATACAAACAGAAATTTCATCACTAAAGACACTAATTACAAATTCTAATACCTTCCATTCTTCTCAGAACCAGGTCTTGCGTTCCTTACAGGTTTTACCATAGCTGGATGCTCAAGCTTCTCCCTTAATGGAGATATGCTACCCTTCGGCAACGACGAGCCCCTTCCACTCCGGCCTTGTCTACGTACACCATCACCAATTTCATCCTTCACAAGCAATTTGCTCTTCTTTGTGAACCCGCCAGGACTGACATGCTGATGACTGTTTAAACTTTTATCATCCAACTCAGAACCACCAAGCTCCTTATCCTTGAGTCTATTATCAGCAGCACTATTTTCCTCACTTTCTGATAATCTTGCTGGAGAGGCTGCATTATCAAGCTTTGCCTTTAGCTGCTGTGAGCTACTCATTATGTTTCTGACAGGAAATGATCCATTCACTGTGCCAGATCCCCTAGTGCTGAAATCTGAGGAAGTGCATCCTTCAGAAGAAACTTGTACCTCATCGTGATGTGATGTAGGAGACACAATATTTGTTCTCCGATTACGAGAAATTTTTTGTGGTCTCTGACCACCCCATTGCATTGGAGAAGATGATGAATCAGTGGGTAGGGAACGTTTACGATTACTAACTCCAGCCAACGAATGAAGTTTGTTCACATTTAGGGGTTGCTCCCAATCTTCTGCTGTTCCAGATATTCGTGAGAAGCTAGGAGATGAATTTCCTATAGACGCAGGGCCAGTTCTGTGAGTCCTTGACGACTTGCCCTTTGTAATGGAACTAGGGCTGAAGACATGAGGATCTTCACGCATATTTAACCTACAATTAAGAAGTTCAGAGGTAAACAAGAATATGTAGATCAGCACAAGAAGAATTACGAATTTAGGATTGCCAATTGAGGGAAATTTGCATCTGAATTGGAGCTAATACATACTTAGAATTTCCTTTCTGTAGTGATCTTTCCTTATTCATTCCAGTAAGTTCCCTAGATACAGAAGTCTTGTCTAATTCATTCTTAGGTATCATACGAGCACTCAAGTTTGGGGGTGATGGACCTGCCTCCACTTTGTTGCTGCTCGTCGCACCATTAGTAGAGCCGGATCTGCAAGAAGAGAAGAAGTTTCACAATTGTAGTCAAAGCAAAAGACAGCTAGACAAATTTCTCAAGAAAGACTGTCAAACTTGGCTGGCTGCAAACTCCAGTTCCACAACCAACAGTATTCACCTTGTCAATCTTTTTTTAAAATAAATTTGGGTTCTATAAATTCCACTAGCTTTGTGAAAATAAATTGAAATTCACAAGGCTGATCTAAAAACAAGGACAACGCTGTAGAATTCAGAGATTGACCGATTAAATTTAATGAACAATCTGGGGAAAAATAATGTTCAGCCAGGCCTAAGCACATAGCAATATATTCATGTCTATGCTCCTTGCGCAATTTTTTTACCCAGAAAAGAAACATTCTAAAATAGCAACTCCCGTAGACTAAAGAGACAAATATGCTAGAATACATAGGCTAAACACTAGGGGGATGACGCAATTTATGGCCCAAAAGATACAGTAATACTGCTGTTTATTTCCATAAATGCTCAGCCATCTCAGTGTGTGATTCAATCCCTCTGCCTAAAAGTCGGATAATATCATAGTTCATTACTGCAAAACTTTAATCCATCCCCAATACATGATTAGTGCTTTTAGAAACAAAAGCTTGCAATATACAATGATGAAAAACAAAATCGGCATGTCACTACTCACTAGTCATTTAATAAATTACACACAATGCCGATCTTTTGGATTATAGAAATATAAAAGCACCTGAAGCTATGAGCATCTGAAGAGTGAATTCCAGACTCATTGTTTATCCTACCATGCATGTTCCTCTTAAGCTCTCCATCACCATCAACTGATCTACAAATAACATTACTGACAGAACGTTTCCTTTTCATTTTTTTGTCCCATCCCTCTCCACCGGCAGGTAACCTGCGAATTTTTTCGTCACCGAGGTCAGAGCTACCCTCTTTAGCTCCATCTTTATCCTTTCCCAACACTAGATGTTGGCGTGGTACTCCATTGCTCCGTCCTTCTCCCTGAAAAACTCATATCAACCAACATTATTGGAAGTAATATGAAAAAGCACAAAATTGCACAAGACTCTTAACGGGCAAGAGAACTCAAAGCCCAATGGAATTTCAAGAAGATGATACATTAATTGTTAGGATGTCACAAAAAACTTAAAGTTCCAGCAACAGTTCCACAACAAACACCATGGAACCATCGGATAATTACCACAATTGTAACAAAAACTACTCACTTCAATCAAGAGATCAAGGACCATATTAAAAATAAAACAAAAATTTGTCACCATAAATCCTAAGTTTGGGGTCTTTTCCCATATTAGTCCCAAATTTGATTTATTTATGAACAATCTTGAGTTTGGGGCCTCTTTCCATATTAATGCAAATTTGACTTATTTATGAACAATCCCATGTTTGGTGATACTCTTCTCATATTGGACCCAGTTCGAAAATCAAATAGGCAAAAAAAAGATCCATGTAGCATGCTCTAATTCGCCATGGTACCTTAACTAGTGGATGGAAAAGAGAGAGAGGGGTTCAGAGGAGGGAGAAGAACAGGAAATTGGATCCCAAAAATAAAATCAAAATTTAATTTGTTGAAATGGCAATAAATCTCAGGGCCTAATATCAGAAAGGTGTCACGAAAACTTGGGATTGAATAAATCAAACTTGGAACTAATATGGGAAGACACCACAACCTTGGAATTAATATAGGAAGACACTTGGAATTCATGGTGACAATTTTTCCTTAAAAGAAGCTCTCTATGAAGATAACACCGGCCATGTGGGCATGTGGCAAGGTCTTTTTGATAGCAAAAGCAAGAGAGGCATCCTCCAAACCTCTGATTATCACAACCCAAAAAGCTTCAAAATGTCTCTTGGGTGATTAAAAGCAAAGTAAATCCATCCCTCATCATTCAGGCAAATATATATCATAGTTTAAACTTCAAGAATGCAACAAAAGCCATGGCAAAGCCAATGAATTCAACTTCATGAGAAAAGGAAAACCGACGTCATACATTAAGATTTTAAGAGATAGATGATATTAAGGAAGTAGAATACCCGCAGGTCTCCCATTGGTGTCCGGGCACGCTTGTTGAGAACAGCATTTTTATTTCTATCCTCTAACTTTTGGGTTGCAAGATCTGGTGAGCTTCTATGAGACTGAGTTCCCATCTTCAGCAAGTTTACACCACTAAATCGGTCACTTGTTGCTAGCTTCTTTGAACTCAATTCAAAATACTTGCTCAATTTATTAAACGAGTCATCCAATCTTTTCATCCTATTCCTGCATATAGAGTTACAATACCTTCAGTTAGCAATAAATCAAATTCCAGCAAAGAAATATCATTTTTTTTTCCACTATTAGAACACTAACACTATTGATCAAAACAACAATAATAGTATCAGCACAAAGTACAGCACATGAATATTCCTCCTGCATAACAATTACTGATTTACATAAAAATTATGTGTCATGAGACACTATAACCAAAATTATCAAAACAATTAATGACCATTGAATTATATAAATGCTACTACAGTTGGCAAGTACCTGGCCTTCAGAGATCCTTCAATAACACCAGCTCTAAAGCGTTTTATTTCATCAGCGACCAGAGATGGAGGCTTTGAATGAGCTGCTCCAAAAGAATTATCTTCAGAAACATTGCTAAAGTACAAAGCAAATGCCTTCTTCAAATCAGCTTGCCGTACAGATTTAAGCTCTCCCATCATAATGGGCTCCAATACTAGACATTGGGTCAACGGTGGCAAATCGGCCATCGGCGAAGCATTCATCTTTGATGTACTAGGTCCAGAACCAAGATTCCTACCATCACTGCCCTCACGAAAGCTTCCAGACCTATCCAAATTAGGACCTGCATAGTTACTCCGCTGTCCATTTGAATAGCTCCCTGAATAGCCTGAGTCATCCGGACTGACAGAACTCAATTCAAACTTTGCATTTCCAGCCATTAGCTCAAGTCCAAATAACTAACTCATGTCCAGAAAAAAACTTATACTTCAACCCCTGTCAGCTTAACTAGCTTAAGAATCAATTCGTCAAGAACCCCATGATCCTCAATTAGCAAGTCAAGGATACCCACAACCAAATAAGCCCATAACCCACACCAAGATTTAGCAAAAAATCTGTCAAAAACAGCAACTAATGAAGCCAAAATACACATTAACCAAATGAATCTGCAAAAAAAAAAAAAAATTTACTAAATTGCATACTCGAAACATTCGAAAATTAACCTACTTCAGTGCAAAAAAAGTCTACTTCAATGCTAAAAAAGTCGCTTACTTTACATAAAACACACATACTACAGATACAATCAACACCCACTCTGATCATCCAACAATTCAATTCCCTTAAAATCAGCATCATTCAACAAAAACAAAAGTAATTATCATTTAAACCAACTCAAATACTTAATCTATTAATCAAATAACCCCAATTAAATTCACCAAAATCAGCATAACCAATCAACGAAAACAACAAAATTAACTAAACAAAATAAAAAGAAAGAATCGAATTCATCAAATTAAGCTACTGCTAAACTTCTAAAGCATAACAAATCAGCTAAACAAACAAAAATCACGGGTCATAAAAATTCAAAACCCTAGCTGAACAAAAAAAATTAGGGTTTTTTAGGCAAACGAAAATTCGGAAACAAATTGAGCAAGCTAGAATTACATAAAGACCAAAATTCAATCAGAAATGCAAGGACGACGTACCAGCATTCGTTGATCGGAGGAGAGAGAAAATAAGAAGAGATCGTACGTAGAGAGCGAAGAAGGGGAGTTCGAAGAGAGAGAAAAGTATACCAAAGTAAAAATGGTGGCTGATTTTTTTTCCTCACTTTCTCTCTCCTCTTTCTTCTCCCTTGATTTTTGTTTTTTCTTTTTTTGTGTTTTTGTTTTGGGTTTTTTTTTTTTTTTTTTTTGGTTTCTGAAAATGTCGTCGTGGAGATGCTTGCAGAAAGAGTAGAGAGATGATTGATGGGTCCCACTAAATTTAGGGGAGGGGAGTTTTTGGGAGTAAAGTTGGTCTAAAATCAGGAGCTCTCTTTTTTATTACAGCGGTGTATTTTGGGATTGGGGAATGGGATTGTGATGGGAAAGGATGAAGGAATTCTTTTTGGCAATTTCATGAGGTACTAATTTTAAGGAGGTGCAATTTTTTGTTTTGTGATTCTCTTGCATCATCTCATATCTCTATTACATAAGCCAAGGGGGGAGCTATGGTGTCCCCATATGAAAAGACTTATATACCCCTAACTTGAAACATAAAAAAAACTATTCAAAATTTCTCATTCATTTCCTTAAATACAATTTTGCAATAAGGAAAGTTGTAAAAAGAGAATACTAACATAGAAATTAAGATTGTCATTAAAAGATTACTTACGATGAGGAAGTACATCTTTTCCAGCAATTGTAAAGCCAAAAATACAAAGTTTTCTTTTACTTAAATATTCAATAACAATTACAAAGAACATAAATTAAAAATTCATAAAATTACCGAGAAAAAAAAAGAGTGTAACTCATCTTTGTATTTTTCGATTTCATAATTAATTGTCGCAGTCAAGATGTTATTCAAGCGAAATAGTTAAAACTGATGAGAAAAAGTAAGCATAGACCAACTTCTCTTATCTTCTTTTTCAATCCTATGTTTTGTAATAATAGATTGTAAGTACAAAGCACATGTTTATTTTTCGCATTTATATTAATGTTTTTTTAGGATTTAGAATATTAGTATTAATACTAATATGTTGTCGCACGCATCGCGTGCATACGAGGCTAGTCATATAATATTGTACTACTAGTCTATATAAATATCTACACTAATATATTAAAAGGCTTTCCTAAATAAGGAATTGTGCCACGTGACGCTACCCCTTAAAGTATCTACTTTATGCACTCCACATAGAATAAAAATATTAGAAAATGCAGGGTATAAGATTTGATCCCATGACTTCGAGTTACTAAATTAAACTCTTAACCAACAAAACAAGTAATGTTTGGTGTTATAATTTTAAATTAAAATATTAGTGAATGAAAATTATAATTACCCCGGATAGTCCCGGCTTAAAAAACTAGTATTAGTTTTAAAACTCGTATATGATATATGCATGTGTGTATCTATGCAAATTATTACATGGACTCGAGTCCATAGAGCAACATGCACCCCCCCCTTAAAAAACGACACCCTTTGCTTCTATTTTCCAGCTTTTTTTCTTCTTATTATTCTTCCCTATCTTACATCTACTTTTCTCTCGCAAATCATCCATGGCTTTCATCTTCCGCGAAGCCACGCCGATTTTCGGCAAGCATTTGAAGTCATCGACGTTGACTACGACGAAAAAAACTCCGACGCAGATCTCCAAAGAATGACATCGAATTTTATTTTAATTTAATCGAAATCCTCAATTTAATGGAATTTCTTTCCGCATATCTAGAAAAAAAAAATTAAAATTGAAATTAAAATCGTTGGATTGGATTGAAATAAAGGAGATGAAGTTTTGTTTTGGATATGAAACCCTAGAAATTAGGGAAAATTTGAGGAAAGAGAGAGAGATCCCCGCGAGGAGAGAGGAGAAGGAGAGGGGGAAAGAGAGAACCTCCCACGAGGTTGAGCGACAACTTCTTACCAAACATGTCTTTATCTTTTTTTATTTTATTTTTCTTTGTTTGTAAAGATTTTTGGTATGTTCTATTAAGTATAATATGATTGAATATTTTGTGTCAATATTTAAACATTTGATGTTAACATTTGAATATTTCGTATTCTTTTTCAGTTTGAATATTTTGTGTCAATATTTGAACATTTGATGTTAACATTTGAGTATTTCGTATTCTTTTTCAGTTTGAATATTTTGTGTCAATATTTGAACATTTGAGTATTTGGTTTAAAATTTGAACATTTGTGAATCTTGTATTACTACATGAATATTGGAACTTTGCATTTGCACATTTGTTTTTTCGGTCTGAATATTTTGTGTCAATATTGAACCTTTGGAAATATCTACATATACGAAGTGAATAAAATTGTTTGTTAAGTTGAATATTTGCATGTTAAAATGAAGATATGCAGTTGAACATTTTCATATACAGAGTGAATATTTAGTTTGCTAAGTCGAATATTTGGTGAGAAAGTAAAGGTCTGCAAGTGAATATTTGCATGTTTAAACTCAACAGAAACAACTGAACATTTTCATATATAAAGTGAATATTTTGTTTGTTAAGTCGAATATTTTCTCAGCAAGTAAAGTTGTGCAAGTGAATATTTGCATTTTTATGCTGAACAAATACATCTAAATATTTTCATATACATAGTAAATATTTTGTATGTTAAATTGAATATTTCCATATACAATCGAACAGATCCGATTGAACATTTTCATATACAAGTAAATTTGATTCTTTGATTTCCTTTCCTTCTCGAACTATCTCATTCAATTGAATTTTCAATGTTTTTTCGGGAGATTTTTCTTCGGATCTACAAAATTCAAGCAAATTTATTAGTAAATACAGACAAACAACTAAGTTGAACATTTCTATATTCAATTGAATATTTGCTGTCTTAATTTGAACATTTATTGTTTTAAGTTGAACATTTGTTGTTGTCAGATGAACATTTGCTTCATTGTCTAAGTATTTTTCAAAATCCAAGGCAAACAGACACAGTTGAACATTTTCATAAACAAAATGAACATTTTGTTTGTTAAGTTGAATATTTTCATTTTAAACTTAACAGATGCAATTGAACATTTCAATATACAAAGTGAATATATAGTTTGTTAAGTTGAATATTTACATATACAATTGAACAGATGAAATTGAACATTTAAAGTTGAAATGCTTCATTTTCAACTATTTTGTAAATATTCAAGTCAATCAAATACATTTGCTTTAACTTGCGAAAATTCAAGGGTATACTTCGAATTTTGTTAGTAAGAAATGCGAGAACTACAATATTCAAGCAAATTTCTTAGTAACAATATAAATGCAACTATATTTGTTGAAATATTCATGAATTTGCAATTTGAAACATCGAATTACTTTTCTTTTCTTTTATTTCATCTTGTTTGTGTATTTTTCATGATTAAATGTTGAAATTGTGATTGCGAATGTGGATATTTCGTTGATATAAATCTTATTTTCTACTTTAATTTTGTTGTATTTTGCTTTTTTTTTTGAAAAATATGGGCTATCTTTATGGATTTTAGGGAGGTTTTTGGGTTTTTGAGGAGAGAGAAAAATAGATGAGAGAGATTTTGGGAAATTTGAGGAGAGAGAAAATTAGATGAGAGATATTTTGAGGGATTTGAGGAGAAAAAAATAGATGTGAGAGATTTTAGGAGTTTTTTTGGGTTTTACGGTGGTTGTTGGTATTTATATCTCTATTATATAAGCCAAGGGTGGGAGCTATGGTGTCCCTCCATGAAAAGACAAATATACCCCTAATTTGAAACAAAAAAAAACTATCCAGGATTTTTTTTTATTCATTTCCTAATTTACAATTATGCATAATAAAGAAAGTTTAAAAAGAGAAAACTAACATAAAAAAGTTTAATATTGTCATTAAAAGATTACTTACGATGAGGAAACTAACATAACAAGGAAATTTTCCAACAATTGTAAAACCAAAAATACAAAGTTTTCTTTTACCTAAATATTCAATAACAATTACAAAGAACATAAATTAAATTCATAAAATTACCGAGAAAAAAGAGTACAACTCATCTTTTTATTTTTCGATTTCATAGTCAAGATGTTATTCAAGCGAAATAGTTAAATCTGATGAGAAAAAAGTAAGCATATACTAACTTCTTTTATCTTCATTTTCGATCCTATGTTTTGTAAAAATAAATTGTAAGTACGAAGTACATGCTTGTTTTTCGCATTAATATTAATGTTTTTACGATTTTGAATATCAGTATTAATACTAATATGTTGTCGCATGCATCGTGTGCATACGAGGCTAGTAGTAGTTGTATGATAGGGAAAGAGGGGGGTCCATGTAAGAGGTTGTAGGCGTGTTTTTATTTCGCCAATGCGGTGTGATCAGCACGTATTTGGTTATCCCATTGTTAAGGTTTAATTGAAAAATGCTTTGAAGTCACCAACAAGTCTTTAAAGGCAGATTCATAAACGTAATTGGATATTGTGAAACCATAGGGACAAATTAGGGACTTATCCAATGTAGATTTCCCCGTCCTGACTCCATAGATTGTAATCCCCCGTAATTTTATGAATTTTATAAATATATTTTGATATATAGTTATTTATATTTTTACATATTTTAGCATTTCAATGACTTAATTCTTCAAAGGTTGACTATTTGAAAGACAAAGGAATTGTTTTAATAAGTTATTCAAGTCAAATATTTATTAAAGTCATGCTTTGAAAGTACTTGAAATGTTTGAAATACCTATTTGAATTTGAAAAAAGAGTTTAAATGGACTTGAGGAACACAAATACTAATTCTAGTGATGTTAGGAGTTCAATCATCATTCCTATTCATCATTAAACTCTATTTGAAGCCCAATTATCTTTTCCTAAGCCCACAAAGGGGAAACTATAAATACCCCATAAACCCCAATTTTTCTCCACAACTTTATTTTCTCTCTCCTCTTTCCTCCCACACTTTCGACTTTCTCTCTCTCCCTCCTTGCGTTTTTCTTTGCACCGGTTTTCACCTCCTTCGGCTTCTCCTTTTTCCGGTCAGCCGCTGTCCGGCCACCAGCACTTGCCGGCGACCACTAGCCGCCAGCCGTCGCTACTGCTGCCCTTCCTTGGCCGGCGTTTCCTTCTTTTTTCCTTCTTGCTTTGGTTTGTTTCTTTTCTTCCTCCTCAAGTTTCATTCAAAGATTGAATTTTTAGGTTTTGTTTTAATTAGTTTATGTTTAAAAGTTATAAGTTGATGATTTATTATTGAATCTAAGTTATATAATTTGTGTATTGATAAAATAAAATTCAGATTTGTATATTTGAGTTTAAAGTAGATTTTAATTATCAAAGCATGAATTTTTAGGGTTTTGAAAGTTAGAAAAACCTAGTAGTTTATTATAAGTTATAAAAGTTATTGCCTTTATGTTTCTAAGCATGTTTAAGTATGTTTAAAGGGAGTTTTAATAATTTATAAGTTGCTGGAATTATAGAAAGGTTGTTATTAATGGAGTTTTAAGGGGTTTTAATGACTAGTATAGTAGTACTATGCTAGGAAGTATTGGTAATTGAAGTTTTAATGATGGAAACAACTTTTAAATATTTTTAAAGGAGGTTTAAAGTATTTTAAAGTTGCGGGAAATTATTTGAGTATTGATTATAAATTTACACTGGTTAGTTTAGGCGGTGAATTCTCTCTAAGCGACTTTTAAGTTGGTTAAAGTGGCATTCCAGTTTCTCTACATAAGGTACATACATACCTATGTGTTGATTTAGATAGCATCCTGATTTAAGGAAGGAAAATTATGTAGTATCATGTATAGGAACTATGTTGAGTTCATATATGATATTTATCATATTGGATTTTGCATGTTTTATGTTGTGGTGTAAACATGTTGATTATGAGAATGAGATTTATATCATGTTTGTATGGAAAATTGATGCAAGCATGTTGGTTGGGAACTTTAATTTATTAATTCACATGGGGTAATTAATATATTTATTAGTATTGGATCATGATTGATCATTGTTCCCTTTGAGTATTTCATTGCTTTATAAGGACCGAGGGCCTTATTTGGTAAGTTGATATTTTTATACCTATGAAAGGTAATTTGGTTGTTGGCTAGGTTCAACACATAAGAAAGATTGGATTTAAGTTGAAACTAATCTTGGATTGTAAGTTGTGTGATCACTTATCTAATCCTAAGATAAATAGAGAATTGTGATTGTTTGATGATTTTATTATTTGTGTTGCTTGTGAGTCATAACAAGTAATAACTGGTAAATCATGTAAAGCAAAACTGGATAGCAATAGCTTTACACTAGTGCACGTCTGAAGTATTGGACAATTAGGAGTTGGAGTACATGGTGGTAGCCCATGGCTTTTTCTGGGGCCGGATTGATCACCGTATCCTATTTTTTTTTATTTCAAAGGTTCCTCGATATTGTAGGTCATGAGAATACGGAGTCGCGCCCGTATTTCGTCTTCCAAAGGGAAGGCTGGTTTTAGTTAGACAACTCGGTCCATTGACTATTCCATTTAAAGTAATAAGAATGTTGTTAAAGTTTAGTTCAGTAAAAGTTATCTGCAATTTATTATGTTATTATTTATTCCTGCTTACTATTTATTAATATCATGTTAGGATTGTTTATTTGTTTAGTATGTAGTACTCAGCTTTGCTGATTACGTGCTTTTGTTTGTGTATGTCGATCATGGCTATGCCTTATTGATCCTGTGATGACCCATTTTGGTGAGCAGTCTCTAAGGATCAATAGTGCATTGTCCATCTATAGGTTTGAAGATGATGCATCATTGGGTTCGGGATTGGAGAGCTTGTGTAGTCTGATTATCATACTTTGGGTTTATACTTTTATAGTTGGTTTTGGTTTTAAGTTTGACTTTGGCTTTGTTGGTTTGACTTTTAGAGTTAACTTTGTAGTTGACTAAGTTTTAGTTATAAAGTTTATTATTATGTTTTCCGCTGCAAAATTCTGAATAAGCCGATACGTTTTTACACGGGCGATAATGCTTTGATGATTCTCTATGTTTTATATTAAAAATATATTTAGGAGCATTAGGTTTTTATTGGCCTATCGTGCTAACTTTAAGTTTTAGGCGCCTAACTAGCTAGTTACTTAAAATGAATTTTCTTAGAATTGAGCTCCTACTTATTCATGCTATTCAAATTACCTTCGAAAATTCTTTTTCAAGATTCTAATATTATTTCGATTTGATTTTTTTTTAAAGGGTCCGAATTTCTTTTATTTTCTTTATTATGTTCAAAATTTTCGAACTTTATTTTTTTTATGTTCATTTTTTTTCGGTTCGTTACAGATTCGAAAAATTATTTATTGAAATTATTTTTAATACTCTAGTTATCTTATTATTTTATGAGAGATGGGTAGTATAGGAATGACATATAGGATAGAAATATTATATGTCTGCATTAAATAGTTAGTTCAGCATGATTATACTTTTCTTCCCTGCTAACTGTTTATGTTATTACTATGCTTATTGTTGTTGGTTATTCTTGCTTATTGGTTATTGTTGGTATTATACGTTAAGAAAGAGTACCAAATTGCTTATAGAAGTTATATTTATTGTTATAGATCCCTAGCCATGTCCCGATAGAAAATATACTAGAGTAGGAGCTACTACAACCCTATCGTGTTGAGTGATTATGAGAGTGATGGAGGTTATGAGTCTGTCAGTGATAGCTACACTAGCCTAGAGATCATTATGCGTTATGTATTAAAAGTAGGCATCCCTGTTAGTGATATATGAAGTAATTCATGAGTTTGATCGTACTAGAGGGCAAACCCGAAAGGACGTCTACAATGTTACTTGGAGACCTTATCTGAGCGATGTGAGTAATTCAGAATTGGATGAAAATGGACATCAACGCAAAAGGATTCGAAGATCTACTAGATCTAGGAACTTAGGTTATTACTATTATTATTATACTAAAGACTCTGGGACTTTGAAGATGAAATGTTTACTCCATAAAAGTATAAAGAAAATAAGGATAGGAATGATAATGTAACTCCATCGAGTATTTATTTATGTTCTAAGGTTAGTAGTTGAATAAGTAGCTAAGCTACAATGGTTTAAATTCTTCCTTAGCATCTTGATATTGTCGAGGAATAAGTTGGTTATTTTGGATTGGAAAAATATTATTATTATCGTTTGAGGAATAAAAGTAAGGATTTAGTTACTCAATTGAGCAAGAATCTATTTTGACACGTGAATGGCAATATTTTATTTTATCTTATTGTTGTGATTGAATTTTATCCTCACATGTGTTATTCTTGATGTGAATATTTTCATGAATGATTATATGTTCCATGATGATTTATTATGTGATATTATTATAACTTCATGAGAAATTGTATGTTGATGCGATCTTTATGGTCAAATCAAATGTTGCCTTCATAGAGAATGGCATGTAAGTTATGTATCGAAACCTAAAGTAGAGTTATGTTAAATTTAAGGTCGCGAAATAGAATGGCCAATAACGGTAATGATTTAGCTTCTGCTATTCGCCTATTTGGCGGAGAAATTAACTCAAAAAAGAGCTGAGCGTCCTGATCCTGTTGGGACATGTTTGAAAGACTAGCTAAGATTAAGCCACCGTACTTTAAGGGGCAAGCTGACCCTACCTTCTTAGAAAGTTGGATTAGGGAGTTCGAAAGGATTTTTGGAGCTGTAAAGTAGGTCAAGCTATATTGTATTTGAAATATTTGAAAGATGAGGTTGGCTTATGGTGGTGGAAAAAAAATGGAAATAGACTCAGTGTTGTGGAAGGGTTTAATTGGGATTCCTTTATTGCTGCTTTAAGAGGAAAAATTTACCCTACTTTTTTTTTTATTTATACCAAAAGGCTCGGGAGTTCATAAACCTTAGGATGGGGAGTATGACTATCTCTGAGTATTACAGTAAGTTCATAGCACTGTCGAGGTTTGCACCAGAGGTAGTAGCTATTAAAGAGCTAAAGACTCAAAGATTTGAGCAAGGTTTGACTGAGCAAATCCAATTGGGGTTAGGTGATGAGACCTTTGTGCCCTTAGATGTTGTTTATGGGAGAGCCGCCCTTATTTATGGTCTTTAATCGAGGCGTGATAAGAAGAATGTTGTAATGGGTGGGAAAACAAAAGATTTCAATGCTAGAGGAAATCAGTGAAACTTTTAGAAGAATATAAATGGGAACGAGAATTTCCAAGAAAGGAATGGTCAAGGCTTTAATGGTAAGGGCCAGTCTGAGAGAAATTACAACTGTAAGAAGTGTAATAAGAACCACCCTGGTAGAGACTGTAAAGGGGATCTAGTGACCTGTCATTACTGCCGACTTAGTTTTAGTACTTTTCTATTAACTCCGTGCTAGTTAAAGCGTTATTTGATTCGGGGGCGACTTATTCTTTTGTTTCGTCATCTGTTATTAAAAGTCTGGGGTTAGTAGGTTTTGAGGTAATTGACCTGCTTATTAGTATACCTACTAGATAAGTCATAAGGTGTACCAAGTTGTTTAAAGATTTGCCTCTGAAGATAGGAGATTGTGTATTTCCTTCTGATTTAATAGAGTTTAATCTGGGAGACTTAGATGTAATTCTTGGAATGGATTGGTTAGGTTTCTACAAGGCCAAGATAGGCTGTGAAGCTCAGACAAAAGTATTGAGAAGCCCTAATTTGGGAAAGTTAACTTCGTATTGACGTTTTGGGAAGCCTAAGAACTTTGGGGTCATTTCTGCAATGCAAGTGAAGAAGTTGGGGAAGAAGGGATGTGAGTTGTTTTTCTTTAGTGTGCAAGATGAGATAATTCAAGGTTTATTAAGTGTAAATTAAGGTTCGCAAATGTTAAGTGTGATTAGCTAGCAGCTCAGAAGTAAAGAGGTAGGATTGAAGATTGAGGACGTACCAATTGTGAATGAGTTTATGGATGTGTTTCCTAGTGAGATTTCTAGTATGCCACCTGAAAGAGCCGTTGAGTTCACCATAGACTTAGTTCCTGGTACTGCACCTATATCTAAGGCACCTTATAGAATGGCACCTCTTGAGATGAGTGAATTGAAGACGCAGTTGCATGAGTTATTCGATAAAGGTTATATTAGGCCTAGTCACTAGAGGAAAAAAAGCCATTTGCTGTTGTAAAAGGGCTGCGGTTGTATGGAAAACCGCAGCCCTTCGTGCAATAAAGGGCTGCGGTTTTGGGCTTGACCGCAGCCCTTAATGGAAGGGTTGCGGTTTTCCATACAACCGCAGCCCCTTTGTTTTATTTTTTCCCCCAATTTCGCGCTCTCATTTAATTCCCTCGCTCCACCCAATTTATCACTCGCGAAAATTTATTTCACCACGCACGCAGCCGAACCACCCCTAGAGCCCAACCCTTGCGAATCGAACCACCCCCGAGCCCTAGCTTTCGAATTCAACCACCCCCCGAGCTCCGGTCCACCGTCCCGTGCGCGCCACGCAGCCTTCTACGCGCCATCCCCAGCCGCACCACGCAACCCACGCCACCGGATTGCGCACCCCCGCCACCCGAGCGATCGCCACCGGTGCGCGCCACCCACCGTACCCGTGCGCCACCCACCTGCGCGCCACCCACCTCGCGCGCCGCCCACCCTTTCTCACGCATTTGTTCAAGAAATTCAAGGTTGCCTTTTTAATTATTTTGATTTTTATTTTCTAATATGTTTATATATTCGTTTGGGAGAGAAATTAAAGGTTGCATTTGAGTGGGACTGAAATTGCAGAAAAGTTATACAAAAGGGTCGTGCTTCGAACCCGAAAATATGTTAATTGAATTATTTGATTAGCTACATTAGCTATTAACTTAGTTTAATGCAAACAAATTTCATTTATAATTTGTTAATAGTTTAAATGAGAAAAGTTAGTTGTAATGTGTTTCAATGTGGGTAAGATATGATAATTTATATATATGAATGTATTTCTTATAATTTTTGCATTTACTATATGCTAACAATTTTTTCGGTTTTATGTGTCCTAGATATTAGCATATTGGAAGCGGCAAATCAACTAGGAGATAGTGCAGAGTATATATAGAGATCGATCTCCATATTAGTTGTTATTGGTATGTATTTATGATAAAGACAATTCATTATATATCTTCATTTATTGTGTATATGTAGATTCAATCTATATATGTGTATGTATATTTCTTGATATGAGATCGGATGAAAACAATTTAATTAAGCTATGAAATGTATAAGTTATATGAATCATCATATCATCAATCATATGCCTAGATACTGCGTCAAGACTTACTCACTAGGAGTAAGTCTTGAATAGTCCCCCGTTTGGGATCGTCCTTGGACGTTTGATCTCACTTAGGTGGTGAATGTATGTCTTCTTTTCAATTCTAAGGAAAGTCTTGGCTTGTCGCTTTCCTACATTGTTCTTCTGTGGTACATATGTAGATAATCAATTATCTACATTGTGTACTTGGAGAACCGTAGGGGAAATGCCGCCGGATTTTCCTTAGAATTGAAGAGTTGGCATATATTCACTAGTGAGATTAAACGTCCAAAGATGGGTTAGGTTGGAGTGATAAGGACCTTCTGGATGCATGCATACATTTGCACATGTGACTCTCTTAGCCTCCATTTGTATGTGCGTGTTTTCAATATGTGATTGTCTTGCATGTGAATGTGCTTAAATGATTGATACTTATAATTGGTTGTGTTTAATTAGAGGTTTTCATGAATGAGATGGATCGTACTTGGATGTATGGTAGCCGTGAATCGATCGAGTTTGTGGAATGGGGTCTCGAATTTTGTAAACCGCATTAGAATATCAAGCATCTTCCGGAGCAAACGACTTTTATTGTCCTTGTTTAGATTGTGGAAATGTGAGCAAGGTTAGTAGTATTCATTTGCTTAGGGAGCATGTCTTTCGTCGTGGGTTTAGGCCTCAATACCACGTATGGGTTTGGCATGGTGAGGAGGGGAGATATGCAAGAAGTCGTAGGATAATGAACGATGTATGTGAAGAGGAGAAGGATAAATTAGGTGATGATTTCGAGGATGGTGAGTATGGTGATGATGAATATGGGGATGATGATAGAGATCGGGTAGACGAGATGATACAAGAGGTTGAAGATCGGCCTTGCAAACGACCTCGTATGTTTGAGTCTATGTCCGAGGCCGCCGAAAGGCCATTGTATCCAGGTTGTACGAAGTACACCAAACTTTCCGCCGTGATAACACTCTTCAATATTAAGTCGAAAGCGGGTTGGACGGATTGCGGTTTCACGTCGTTGTTGGAAGTTTTAGCCGATATGCTCCCCGATGGAAATGATCTCGCCAAAGTCGAACTATTATGCTAAGAAACTCATGTGTCCTTTCGGTTTAGAGTACCGAGGATACATGCTTGTCCAAACGATTGTGTGCTTTATCGTAATGAGTATGAGCATTTAGATGAGTGTCCACGTTGTGGATTATCAAGGTACAAGCGTGAAGGGGCCGGGGTAGTGAAGGACCACCAAACTAAGGTGTTGCGGGTATCTTCCCATAATACCTAGATTTAAGCGCATGTTCTCAATAAAAAAAGATGCGAAGAATATGCGGTGGCATGCAGATCGTAGGAAGAAAGACGGTTTGTTAAGCATCCCACCGATTCCCCCGAGTGGAAAAGTATCAATAGGGTGCATAAGCCGTTTGGTAACGAGGATAGGAATTTGAGGCTTGGATTATGTACGGATGGCATGAATCCCTTTGGCAATCTTAGTTCTCAAAGATAGTACATGGCCGTAGTTTTAGTGATTTATAACTTGCCTCCTTGGTCGTGCATGAAACGCAAGTACATCATGTTGTCGCTTCTCATATCGGGCCGAAACAACCCGGGAAATGACATAGATGTATACCTTCAACCACTTATTGAAGATTTACGTAAGATGTGGAACGAAGGAGTGTCGGTATTTGATGCGTATGCTAATGAGATGTTCACTCTGCGTGCCATGCTTTTCTCGTACAATGAACGACTTTCCAACCTTATGGGAACTTATCCGGGTATAAGACCAAAGGAAAAAAACCGTGCCCGATTTGTATAGATGACATGAAGTCTACACACATTAAGGGCCGCAAACATGTCTATATGTGCACACGAAGGCTCCTTAGACGCGACCATCCCTATCGATTTAAGAAAAAGGCCTTCGATGGGACGGTTGAAGAGGAAGTTGCTCGTAGACCATTAACTGCGGTACTCAAGTTTATAATCGGGTTAAGGGCATTGAAACGATCTATGGTAAACCCGCGAATGACGTTGATGGAACTACAGGATTATGGAAAAAGGAGTCTATTTTTTGGAAACTCCCATATTGGGAAGATTTAAAAGTCGACATTGTTTGGATGTCATGCACATCGAGAAGAATGTTTGTGATGCAATTCTTGCGACACTTATGAATATTCCGTAAAGACAAAGGATGTTAAAGCGCCACGTCTTCACTTGGAAAAAAATAAGCTTCGACCGGAGTTGTGGGCTCAAAAAAGGGCGGGAAGGAAAAAGAAAGTAGTGGAGGAAGGGCTTGATGAGGAAATTGGGAAAAGAAAAAAGGTGGATGATTCGGAGAAGAATTATTTGCCCCCACTTGCTACACGCCGTCGAAAGCCGAGAAACGGATTTTTTGCGAGTCATTGTATGGTATTAAGGTTCCAACCGGGTACTCATCGAATATGAAGCGATTTGTTACCTTAAATGGTGAGTTGAAGTTATCGAGTATGAAATCTCACGATTGTCATGTCATGATGCAAGTATTCTTACCGATTGCAATTCGTGGGATACTTCCGAAGCATGTGAGGCACACCATTACCGAACTTTGTTCATTTTTCCATACAATATGCAAAGAAAGTCCTAGAACCGTCGACCCTCGATTCTTTGCAGGCCGTAGTAGTTGAAACTCTATGCAAATTTGAGATGTTTTTTCCCCCCGCATTCTTTCGACATTATGGTCCATCTCATTGTCTATCTAGTTCGAGAAATTAAGCTTGTGTGGTCCAAAGTGTTTTTGAGGTGGTGCTATCCTTTTGAGAGATATATGGGTACTTTGAAGGATAAAGTTCAAAATCTTGCACAACCGTAAGGTAGCATTATTCAAGGGATCGTGGTCAAGAGGTCGGTAATTTTGTGGGCGTAGTATGTTGTCGGTGTTGATCCTATTGGCGTTCCGATATCTCGACACGAGGTCGACTCGAGGGCAAGGGTACGATTGGCTCAAAATTGATCTCACCTTCCGTCGACAAGCGTACACAAGCTCACTTATTTGTGTTGCATCACGTGGCAACCGTCCATCCTTATTTAAATGAGCATATGGAGGAATTACGTGTTAGCAACCCCCGAAAAGGAATAAGGGCATTGACGCAAATGCATAATAAGACGTTCATTGATTGGTTTCATCATCGAGTAGTGGATGATTTAAATGAAAATGTTTCAAACAATCAAGTGGTTAGCATTTGGTCCTCGTGAATCTGTACACTCTTATGAGGGTTATGATATTAACGGGTATACGTTTTGGACCGAACGTCAAGATCTTAAGTCGACATCGCGACGTAATAGTGGTGTTTCACTTGTGGCGTCATCTACACAATACGCAAGCTCAAAAGATAAGTCTCCCGTTCTTGCCGCCACCAACTATTATGGGCGAATTCAAGAAATACGGGAGCTTGACTACTCAGCCTTTTCATATTTGTCTCTTTTGTTGCAATTGGGTTGATGATAATCGACGTTGCGTAAAAAAAAAAGATGATCCTCGCGGATTCACTCTTGGGACATGGGTCGTCTACGTGAGACCGAAGAGCCATTTGTACTTGCATCACAAGCTAAACAAGTATTCTATGTAACCGATCCCGCCGATAATAAGTGGTCAATTGTTGTACCCGGCAAAAGGAGTATTCTCGGGCATCGGTGATGTTGAGGATGAGGAAGAGTATGATGCATTTGAGGACATCCCAACTTTTACCTATCCCGAAAATAGCGTGGAAGATGATGTAAATATGTCTCGAGAACTATATGCGTGTTGATCACACCGAAGGGATACATGTCGAAACTCCTAAGAAACGGCGGAAGGTCAGCAAATCATGAGACATATACTCGGGTTTATCTCTATTTCGTCCATTTCATGTCATTTTCATATATTTCGAGTCATGTGACTCAATTTTCTTGTTGAATATAATAATATAGCCAAAAATACGACTATTACGTAGATTTATAGGTGCTACTTTGTTGTTGGTTGGATTTCGGGAAAGTAAGGGTCATTTTAGGCCTATTTCGTCCGTTTCATGTCATTTTCGTTTATTTCGAGTCATGGTAATCCAATTTCTTGTTGAATGTAATAATATTGCATAAAATACGACTACAAAGTAGGTTTATAGGTGCTACTATGTTCATGGTTGGATTTCGGGAAAGTAAACGTCATTTTAAGCCTACTTCGGCCGTTTCATGTCATTTTCGTGTATTTCGAGTCATGGTAATCCAATTTCTTGTTGAATGTGATAATATTGCATAAAATACGACTACTAAGTAGGTTTATAGGTGCTTCTATGTTCATGGTTGGATTTCGGGAAAGTAAACGCCATTTTAAGCCTATTTCGGCCGTTTCATGTCATTTTCGTGTATTTCGAGTCATGGTAATCCAATTTCTTGTTGAATGTGATAATATTGCATAAAATACGACTACTAAGTAGGTTTATAGGTGCTTCTTTGTTGTTGGTTGGATTTTGGGAAAGTAAGGGTCATTTTAGGCCTATTTCGTCCGTTTCATGTCGTTGGTATTTCGAGTCATGTGACTCCAATTTCTTGTTGAATGTAATAATATTGCGTAAAATACGACTACGAAATAGGTTTATGGGTGCTACTTTGTTCATGGTTGGATTTTGGGAAAGTAAACGTCATTTTAAGCCTTTTTCGGCCGTTTCATGTCATTTTCGTGTATTTCGAGTCATGGTAATCCAATTTGTTGTGAAATATGATCTTATAACCTAAAATGTTGCTATTAAGTAGATTTATACGAGCTACTTTGTTGATGGTTGGATTTCGGGAAAATAAATGTCATTTTAGGCCCCCCTCGCACAGCCCCCCGGGCCCCCCCCCCGATCCCCCGTCCGGCCCCCTAGCTAGTACTTCCCCCCCGCACAGCCCCCGGCCCCCCCCCTTGCACGCCCCCACTCCCCCGTCCAACCCCTAGCTACTTCCCCCCGCACCCCCCGCTCCCCCCGTCCAACCCCTAGCTACTTCCCCCCGTCCAACCCCTAGCTACTTCGCACATCCCTCGCGGCAGCTAGCCTTGCCGCGCCGCTGCCGCCGCGGGGGATGTGCAAGGGGGAGGAGCTAGTGGCCCACGATTTCCGATGTTCCATTATTGTTGGTCCTTAATCAATTTGTTATTTTTTTTTAACTTGTACATATATATTAATTTCTATGTGTTTATAATTGCAGGGATAATTACTACATATGGATGAGATGACGACTAGTGAACACACAACCGAGGATGAATCTTATGATGTGAGGAAGGACCCAGATAAAGGTGATCTCGAAGATCGAGATCTTCAAGAACTTCATCCAAAAAGTGGTACAATTGTGAAAGCACAACAAGTTTGTAGGAAAGAAGGTCAACAACGGGAGTTACAAACAAATCAACAACAAAGAAAATCGAAAGTGATGAAAAAGAGAAAGGGAAGAGGACCTACAAAGTCAATAAGTGCTACTCACTTGCATATGACTTTAGAGTACGATAACTTGGGTCAACCTTGTGGTGTGTGGCGTTCTAAGTATGCCAAACATATTGGCCTTTGTGTTCGGAGGCTCTCCATTTTGCATTCATGGCAAGAGGTGCCCGAGGGGATGAAGAAATTACTATGGAATGACACTATGGTAAGTTTCTTATTTTAATAAATGTATGTGTATGTAGTACTAATGATAAAATTTAATCTATTACAACAAATGTGGAAACTAATATTTTTGTTCGTTTTTTTTGTAGAATCTCTTCAATATCGAAGATGATGAAGCCAAGAAGAATCTATTTTTATCCGCGCTTGCTCGAGATTTCGAGATTTCAAGGCTAAGTTAGTGTCCGGTTGGATTACTAAGCGGAGGAAAAGAACGGGTACAAAGAAGAAGAAAATTTACGGGGGAGAAAAGCAAATCGAAGCCGAGGCCGCATTGGAAAATTCAGAGGAACCCACCACATTACCATATCAAATATGGAGAAATATCAAACCCGAAGAGCGGGAAGCATTTGTTGCCAAAAATACTACCCCTAAGTCGTTGTAAGCAAAGGATTTTAATTATATTTACCACACTTAGCTCGAGTATGATTGTATATAACACCTAATCTTTTGTTTGTAATTATGTGTTTTTTCAGGCAAGACGTGAGAAAAAAAGCGCGAGTGCAAAAGCAAGGAAATATTATCATCATTTGGGTGCCCATTCCTACGATCGAGCGAGAAAAAAGTGGATGTTTGCCCATTACCCCACACAGATTCGACAACGACACCTACCTCTACAACCACATCGCCTACACCGGCTCGCAACCGCACAGGGTCCTTGATTGGTGGTGTTCGATGCATGGGGTTGATGCAAAGGGAAAGAGAGTGTTACCCGATCCCGTTACGTAAAAGATAGCCAATGCTATTGTAAGTACATATCATTTTAGGCCTATTTCGGCCATTTCATGTCATTTTCGAATAGTTTGAGTCACTGGGCTCCAATTTCTTGTGAAACATGATAATATAACCTAAAATATTGTTATTAAGTAGATTTATAGGTTCAACTTTATTATTGGTCGGATTTCGGGAACGTAAATATCATTTTAGGCCTATTTCGGCCATTTCATGTCATTTTCGAATAGTTTGAGTCACTCGGGCTCCAATTTCTTGTGAAACATGATAATATAACCTAAAATATTGCTATTAAGTAGATTTATAGGTTCTACTTTATTATTGGTCGGATTTCGGGAACGTAAATATCATTTCAGGCCTATTTCGCCATTCATGTCATTTTCGAATAGTTTGAGTCACCGGGCTCCAATTTCTTGTGAAACATGATAATATAACCTAAAATATTGTTATTAAGTAGATTTATAGGTTCTACTTTATTATTGGTCGGATTTCGGGAACGTAAATATCATTTTAGGCCTATTTCGGCCATTTCATGTCATTTTCGAATAGTTTGAGTCACTGGGCTCCAATTTCTTGTGAAACATGATAATATAACCTAAAATATTGCTATTAAGTAGATTTATAGGGGCTACTTTATTGTTGGTCGGATTTCGGGAACGTAAATATCATTTTAGGCTTATTTTGCTAATTTGATATGTTTTCGTTTATATCCATTATTCAAGTAACCCCACACCCCACACCCGCACTCCCCCTACACCGCCCCCCACCGCCCCCTTGCACGGCCCCGCCGCCAGGCAAAGAGCCGCCGCCAGCAGCAAAGAAGCGCAAAGTTGCCATCGGCAGCAAAACCGGCCGGTCGCCACCGCCGCCCGGCTCGCCGGCAGCCTCGCCGCCGCCTCCCTACACAGCCCCCCTACCGCTTCCCCCTACACGGCCCCACACAGGCCCCCCACCGCCCTACACGCCCCCTACACGCCCCCTCCACCGCCCCCACGCCCCCCCCACTTCCCCCCTACACGCCCCCCCACCGCCCCCACCCCCCGGCCTCGCCGCGCCCCTTAGCAGGAAGCAGCCGCCAGCCGCCAGCAAAAAAGCTGTCGGGCCGCCACCGCCGCTCGGCTCGTCGGGCAGCTTCGCCGCCGCTTTTTTGTTTTTTGAAAAATTTTAACGTCTAATTTATGTTGTTTTATTTGTAGATCGGATTAAAGGAAAAGGAGGCAACAGTGATTTCACTCCTACCGCACACATGGATGCTTTGCACGAAACTCTAGGAAAGGACCATAGTGGTCGCGTAGGGGCGTGGGAGGTGTCCGCCTCGGCGTGCGAAAGGTATATGGTGAACAATACACGACAACATCAAAATCAAGTGCAAGTAGTGTGAATTCGGCGCGGTAGATGTGGAGGCTATCAAACCCGCAATTCCGGAGGAGCTTAGAGAGGAGATGACACATAACTTCAATGCTATGATGGAGCAAATGGGTTTACCGACCTTCCCATTGAAGAAAGGTAGTGATGTTCCATCTAGCCACCGATCGGTGTTCCACAAACATCGATAATCAAACGATACTCGCACCCGATCCACCAATACCCGAGTCAAGGTAATCACCGTATTTGGTTTAATTTATCACGCTTAATCACCGTGCTTTATTAATTAACTATGTATTGTCCCTAAGTGCATGCAATTCTAAATATGTTGTTTCATCGCAATTAACTATTAATGACTTGTTTTGATTCAAAGGAGGAGACCCCATGCCGACTATTAGTTCAACAAAAAGATTCTGATAGTCTGATTGTGGTAGCTAGTGGCCATGCACAACCTCCCCGGGTGATCGAGTACGAGTGCATCACCGGATAGTGAACAATGATCACTATGTGGTGAGCATCGACTACATTGAGCCCGGGGTTTTGAAGACTTAGGTCTTCCGATGCCAAAACCGGAGGTTAGTCTACATACACTGAGTGACGCCCATGGTAGTTATGTTCTGTGGCCGCGTGCATGGGTGCGATTTTCAGATGAGGTACACCGATAAACATACATATATATATGCGTTAGTTTATGTAATAATCAACTCTGATTATATTACTTTTCTATGTCATATAAATAATAAGTGAACAATATTCTTATTATTACTTTTTAATAGGTTTCAAGGAAGGCCGGTTCACATGACCGAAGGCTAAAAAGGTCGGTTTTCAAAACAAGATGGCTAAGGAGGCAATTGGACGTGCTGAAATTGAACCAATTGTGTTCGATGACCAAGTTAGTATGTCAAACAATCCACTTCTCGAGCCATTGGTGGTGCAAGGCCTTACTAAGGCATGTTATTGGTTGCATGAGTGTGTTAGCGATTTGCCCGAGAATGCTCCAATACATGTTCCTTTGGGGGAAGGAACAATTCAACTACGCCGACGAGTCATCTACATGGATTTCCAAAGACGATGTTAAAGAATTCTTACGTGGAGAAATGTTGAGTGGAACAATGATACAAGCTTTCATGAGGTGATACATATACATATCTTACTTTACAAGTTTATAATAATTTTCAACTTCCATACATGTATGTTGACTTTTTATTATATGCTTTAATTTCTCAGGTTATTGTGTACTGAATTGAATGAAAAAATGAGTGAGACAAAGATTGGTTGGTTATGTCCAAGTATGATGCGAGATGACAATTGTTTAAAAAACAAAACCGATGTGAAAGAATATCTCGATACTAGTTTCAAACAATCACATCGGTTAGAAGAGAAGTTCATCCTTGTTCCATATATTGAAGCGTAAGCTTGTTACACCAAACTTGATGCTTTACTTTATTTTCTATAACTTTATTACCTTGTTTAGATAACTTGCCTTCTTGTTCCATATATATCGATAACAAAATTCACCGAATTGTTGAATAAGTAACTTTATATTATTTCCTTATATAGTCTCCATTGGACGCTCATTGTGATATGTTTGTCAAATAATCACGTTTACCACTTTGATTCTCTTCGTCGACAACCACCACGGAGCTTACTAGTCAAGTCACTATTGAATAGGTAACTTAACTAGAACAATATGTGTACCTAATATTACACATTTATATTTATATATATGTATATAATAAACATCTTATAATGTATTGATGTAGTGTGATGAAGCACCATTATGGACTTGGACTTCGATTAGGAAAAGCTCCTCTTTGGATATCAGTTGAGGTAACTACTTTGGTGAATCTTATGTCTAACCATTTATTTTCATATACTTTAAATTTAACATGAATGTTTTTGGATGTTTAAATTTGGTGAATTTCAAGGTCCGCAACAAAAGAATGGTGTTGATTGTGGCTATTACGTACTGCGGTACATGTTTGATATAGTCAACCGTTGTACTGACATCGATTATCTTCAAAAGGTATGTAACTAATTAGTTTATTTAATTTAGATTAAATTGATAGGTAAGAATTAGTTTATTTTGGAAATTGTAGCATGTAACATGTAGCTAGTTTTGGGAGGTGAAATAGCTCAAATTCACAAAAAACGACCCCGAAACGAACCTAAAAATTGAACTTCTAATCTTTTGCACCAAAATATGACATTAACACTTCAACTATGCATAAAGTAAGTGGTGTGTGTTAGTTTTGCTACTATATATAACATGTAGGTAGTTTTGGAAAGTAAAATAGCTCAAATTCACAAAAACGACCCCGAAACGAACCTAAAAATTAAACTTCTAATCTTTTGTACCTAAGTGTGACTTATATACTTCAACTATGCATAAAGTAAGTGGTGTGTGTTAGCTTTGCTCCTATGTGTAACTTGTAGGTAGTTTTGGGAAGTAAAATAGCTCAAATTCACAAAAAACGACCCCGAAACGAACCTAAAAATTGAACTTCTAATCTTTTGCACCAAAATATGACATTAACACTTCAACTATGCATAAAGTAAGTGGTGTGTGTTAGTTTTGCTCCTATGTGTAACTTGTAGGTAGTTTTGGGAAGTAAAATAGCTCAAATTCACAAAAAACGACCCCGAAACGAACCTAAAAATTGAACTTCTAATCTTTTGCACCAAAATATGACATTAACACTTCAACTATGCATAAAGTAAGTGGTGTGTGTTAGTTTTGCTCCTATGTGTAACTTGTAGGTAGTTTTGGGAAGTAAAATAGCTCAAATTCACAAAAACGACCCCGAAACGAACCTAAAAATTGAACTTCTAATCTTTTGCACCAAAATATGACATTAACACTTCAACTATGCATAAAGTAAGTGGTGTGTGTTAGTTTTGCTCCTATGTGTAACATGTAGGTAGTTTTGGGAAGTAAAATAGCTCAAATTCACAAAAAACGACCCCGAAACGAACCTAAAAAATTGAACTTCTAATCTTTTGCACCAAAATATGACATTAACACTTCAACTATGCATAGAGTAAGTGGTGTGTGTTAGTTTTGCTCCTATGTGTAACTTGTAGGTAGTTTTGGGAAGTAAAATAGCTCAAATTCACAAAAAACGACCCCGAAACGAACCTAAAAATTGAACTTCTAATCTTTTGCACCAAAATATGACATTAACACTTCAACTATGCATAAAGTAAGTGGTGTGTGTTAGTTTTGCTCCTATGTGTAACATGTAGGTAGTTTTGGGAAGTAAAATAGCTCAAATTCACAAAAACGACCCCGAAACGAACCTAAAAATTGAATTTCTAATCTTTTGCACCAAAATATGACATTAACACTTCAAATATGCATAAAGTAAGTGGTGTGTGTTAGTTTTGCTCCTATGTGTAACTTGTAGGTAGTTTTGGGAAGTAAAATAGCTCAAATTCACAAAAAACGACCCCGAAACGAACCTAAAAATTGAACTTCTAATCTTTTGCACCAAAATATGACATTAACACTTCAACTATGCATAAAGTAAGTGGTGTGTGTTAGTTTTGCTCCTATGTGTAACTTGTAGGTAGTTTTGGGAAGTAAAATAGCTCAAATTCACAAAAAACGACCCCGAAACGAACCTAAAAATTGAACTTCTAATCTTTTGCACCAAAATATGACATTAACACTTCAACTATGCATAAAGTAAGTGGTGTGTGTTAGTTTTGCTCCTATGTGTAACTTGTTGGTAGTTTTGGGAAGTAAAATAGCTCAAATTCACAAAAAACGACCCCGAAACGAACCTAAAAATTGAACTTCTAATCTTTTGCACCAAAATATGACATTAACACTTCAACTATGCATAAAGTAAGTGGTGTGTGTTAGTTTTGCTACTATATATAACATGTAGGTAGTTTTGGAAAGTAAAATAGCTCAAATTCACAAAAACGACCCCGAAACGAACCTAAAAATTAAACTTCTAATCTTTTGTACCTAAGTGTGACTTATATACTTCAACTATGCATAAAGTAAGTGGTGTGTGTTAGTTTTGCTCCTATGTGTAACTTGTAGGTAGTTTTGGGAAGTAAAATAGCTCAAATTCACAAAAAACGACCCCGAAACGAACCTAAAAATTGAACTTCTAATCTTTTGCACCAAAATATGACATTAACACTTCAACTATGCATAAAGTAAGTGGTGTGTGTTTGTTTTGCTCCTATGTGTAACTTGTAGGTAGTTTTGGGAAGTAAAATAGCTCAAATTCACAAAAAACGACCCCGAAACGAACCTAAAAATTGAACTTCTAATCTTTTGCACCAAAATATGACATTAACACTTCAACTATGCATAAAGTAAGTGGTGTGTGTTAGTTTTGCTCCTATGTGTAACTTGTAGGTAGTTTTGGGAAGTAAAATAGCTCAAATTCACAAAAAACGACCCCGAAACGAACCTAAAAATTGAACTTCTAATCTTTTGCACCAAAATATGACATTAACACTTCAACTATGCATAAAGTAAGTGGTGTGTGTTAGTTTTGCTCCTATGTGTAACATGTAGGTAGTTTTGGGAAGTAATATAGCTCAAATTCACAAAAAACGACCCCGAAACGAACCTAAAAATTGAACTTCTAATCTTTTGCACCAAAATATGACATTAACACTTCAACTATGCATAAAGTAAGTGGTGTGTGTTAGTTTTGCTCCTATGTGTAACTTGTAGGTAGTTTCGGGAAGTAAAATAGCTCAAATTTGCAAAAAACGACCCCGAAACGAACCTAAAAATTGAACTTCTAATCTTTTGCACCAAAATATGACATTAACACTTCAACTATGCATAAAGTAAGTGGTGTGTGTTAGTTTTGCTCCTATGTGTAACTTGTAGGTAGTTTTGGGAAGTAAAATAGCTCAAATTCACAAAAAAACGACCCCGAAACGAACCTAAAAATTGAACTTCTAATCTTTTGCACCAAAATATGACATTAACACTTCAACTATGCATAAAGTAAGTGGTGTGTGTTAGTTTTGCTCCTATGTGTAACATGTAGGTAGTTTTGGGAAGTAGAATAGCTCAAATTCACAAAAAAGGACCCCGAAACGAACCTAAAAATTGAACTTCTAATCTTTTGCACCAAAATATGACATTAACACTTCAAATATGCATAAAGTAAGTGGTGTGTGTTAGTTTTGCTCCTATGTGTAACTTGTAGGTAGTTTTGGGAAGTAAAATAGCTCAAATTCACAAAAAACGACCCCGAAACGAACCTAAAAATTGAACTTCTAATCTTTTGCACCAAAATATGACATTAACACTTCAACTATGCATAAAGTAAGTGGTGTGTGTTAGTTTTGCTCCTATGTGTAACTTGTAGGTAGTTTTGGGAAGTAAAATAGCTCAAATTCACAAAAAAACGACCCCGAAACGAACCTAAAAATTGAACTTCTAATCTTTTGCACCAAAATATGACATTAACACTTCAACTATGCATAAAGTAAGTGGTGTGTGTTAGTTTTGCTCCTATATATAACATGTAGGTAGTTTTGGGAAGTAAAATAGCTCAAATTCACAAAAACGACCCCGAAACGAACCTAAAAATTAAACTTCTAATCTTTTGTACCTAAGTGTGACTTATATACTTCAACTATGCATAAAGTAAGTGGTGTGTGTTAGTTTTGCTCCTATGTGTAACTTGTAGGTTGTTTTGGGAAGTAAAATAGCTCAAATTCACAAAAAACGACCCCGAAACGAACCTAAAAATTGAACTTCTAATCTTTTGCAAGAGTTAGTTGTTATTATATATTGTAAATGTTTGACTTCATCTTATTAATTTATTATATTCATATTATTGCAAGGTTTACATGGATAACGACGCACCAAGGTTGGATGAATTCACAATTGAAGAGTTGGATGAAGTTCGAAACAAGTTGGCTACCTACATTTGTGAAGATTGTCTATGATACATTGGTTAGGATTTTGCAAGAACTAGCTAGAAGTTCGAAACAAGTTGGCAAGCTATTCGGTTGTTGCGTACATGTAGCTTTTTGTATTAGAATTAATATTTGCCTTAATATGTACTCTTTAACATTATTTATTATATATATAGAATTATTACATATATAATTGGGAACTCTATATATATATGCATTATGAAGTTTGTAATATGGTACAAAGCAAAGCAGCAAGGAACCAGCGACACAGGGAACGAGCGCGTATATAATATTATATATAGAGCTGAATTTTAAAAAAAAAAAAATTATTACCAAAAGGGTCATGGTTAATAGAAAAACCGCAACTCTTAGCCATAAAAAGGGTCATGGCAGGAAAACCGCAGCCCTTAAGTATTCAAGGGCCGCGGTTTTCCCGCTAACCGCAGCCCTTTTATGGCTAAGGGCTGCGGTTTTCTTGCGACCGCACCTCTTAATACTGCAAGGGCCTGCGGTTCGTAACCGCAGCCCTTCCTATATATTAAGGGTCGCTACTCTAATTGCCGCGGTCAAAAACGCGCACCCTTAGGCCACTTTTGACCGCAGCCCTTAGGCTTTTTTCCACTAGTGAGTGCATCACCTTAGGGAGCTCCTGTGTTGTTTATTAAAAAGAAAGATGGGAGTATGAGGTTGTGTATCGATTATAGGGAATTGAATAATGTAACCATCAAGAACAAGTATCCTTTGCCAGGATATATGACCTATTCGATCAATTGAATAGGGCGAGCGTGTTCTCGAAGATTGTTTATGTTCGGGGTATCACCAGTTGAGGGTAGCTGATAAGGATATACCTAAGACTACATTTAGGACTCGTTATGGTCGCTATGAGTTTACGGTAATGCTGTTTGGGTTAACCAATGCACCTGCCACATTTATGGATTTGATGAATAGGATTTTCCATGAGTTCTTAGATAAGTTCGTTGTTGTATTCATTGATGATATATTCTGATTTATTCGAAGAATAAAAAGAGCATGATGAACACTTGAGGATTATATTAGAGACGCTTAGGAATAATCAATTGTATGCCAAGTTCGCTAAGTGTGAATTTCTTTTGGAGAAAGTAGCATTCGTGGGTCACTATGTGTCTAAGAAAGGAGTCTCTGTAGATACTGCTAAGATTCAAGTTGTGAGTGAGTGGCCTACTCCAAAGAATGTGTCAGATATCAAGAGTTTTTGGGTATAGCTGGCTATTATAGATGATTTGTGAGAGATTTCTCGAAGATAGCAAGACCAACGACCAATTTGATGAAAAAGGAGTCAAAATTCGAGTCGAGTGAGAAGTGTGAGGACGCTTTTCAGACTTTAAAAGAGCGTTTGACCTCCGCTCCTGTTTTGACCCTGCCTGATGGGAATGAGGGATTTGAGGTGTATAGTGATGTTTCAAAGAATGGTTTGGGATGTGTGTTATAGTAGAATGGAAAGGTAATCGCGTATGCGTTGCGCCGCCTGAAACCTTATGAGGCTAATTACCCTACCCATGATCTAGAGTTAGCTTCCATCGTGTTTGCTTTGAAAATTTGGAGGCATTAGCCTGTAAGATCTTTACTGACCATAAGAGTTTGCAGTACATTGTTACCCACAAAGACCTCAATATGAGGCTGAGGACATGGTTAGAGTTGATTAAGGATTATGATTTAGTCATCCAAAGATCATGAAGGGAAGGCAAATGTAGTCGCGATGCTTTAAGTAGAAAGTTGAGCCATAGCATGTATGACTTGGTAGTTCCCGAGGAATCGTGTCGAGATATGCAAAGACTTAGCCTAAAAATTTAAAATCCTGGGGAGATCGAGGCAAGATTGAGTGCTTTGTCATTGGGGTTGTCGGCTTTCGATGAGATCAAAGAGGGTCAAGTTGGAGACGAGCACCTAGATAAGATTAAGGAGAAGATCAAGTAAGGTAAGGAAGTCGATTTTAAGATCCATGATGATTGAAGTTTGAGGTTCAAGGGAAGGTGGTGTGTACCACAAAAATGTGATGAGCTTAAGAGACGTCTTATGGATGAGGGCCATAATACACCGTACTCCGTGCACTCCGGGGTGACAAGTCGTATAAGGACCTTAAGCGCATTTATTGGTGGCCAAACATGAAGCGTGAGGTTGCCGAGTTCGTGTCTAAGTGTCTAACCCGTCGAAAGTCAAGATAGATCATAAGAGACCCATGGGGAAGGTTCAATCCTTAGAGGTTCCCGGGGATGGAAGTGAGATTCCATATCGATGGATTATGTGACTGCTTTGCCTAGAACGAGGAATGACAAATGATACTATTTGGGTTATTGTGGACCGTCTGACGAAGTCGGCCGTGTTCATTCCAATTAAAGAGACATAGAAGAAGAAGCAACTTGCGAAAAACGTATGTTAAGCATGTAGTGAGATTGCATGGGGTTCCAACCGATATTATTTCATATCGTGATTCGAGATTCCTCTCGAAATTTTTGCAAAAGGTCCAGCTTAAATCTTAGGACAACATTGAAAATGAGTACCGCCTTTCACCCCCGCGACGGATGGTCGATCGAGAGGACTAACCAAACTATGGAAGTTATGTTGAGAGCCCGTGCTATTGATTTTCAGGGTAATTGGGAAGACCAATTAGATTTGATTGAGTTTTCATACAACAATAGTTATCATGCGAGTATTAAGATGGCACCTTTTGAGGCATTATATGGAAGAAAGTGTTGAAGTCCCGTCTGCTGGAATGATTTTAGTGAGAACATAGTATTGGGGACAGAGTTCATTGAGGAGATTGTCAAGAATGTGAAGTTGATTCAAGCTAGAATTAAGTCGCTCAAGATAGGCAAAAAGAGTTATGCCGACTTGAAACGAAGGGAAGATTGAGTTCGAAGTAGGTGATAAAGTGTTTCCGAAAGTATCACCAACTAAGGGTGTGATGAGATTTGGGGAAAAAGGGCAAATTAAGTGCCAAATATGTAGGTCCATATGAGTTTCTACAAAGAATTGGGAAGGTAGCTTATAGGTTGGCTTTGCCAATGGAGTTCCAAAAGATGCACGATGTGTTTCACATTTCCCAACTCAAGCGTTATATCCCTGATGAGCGTCATGTCTTGGAGTTCGAGAGGATCCAAATTGATGGTAGCCTCACATACGAGGAAAGGCCTGTGGAAAATTCTTGATAAGAAGGTGCGTAGTACACGCAATAAGGATGTCAATATCGTGAAAGTGCTTTGGTCAAACCATGAGTCCGAAGAGGCGACGTGGGAAGCTGAAGCTGAAATGAAGAAGAAATACCCAGATTTATTCCTTGAGGTGAGTTACGAGGGCGTAACTCGTTTTCTTTAAGGGGGATAGAATGCGATAGAATTTCGAGCTTTTTACCTATTTTTATGTTTATGCTTACTTTGGCAATTTGCACATGTTGGTGCAAAATAAATAGATTCTCCGCATAAGAAAAGGTGTTCATAAGTAACAAAAGTGATTTTAAGTTGGCAAAAGAGTGCACATGAGTGGCACAAGTATTTCTCCAATGGTAGTTGAGTTGAAAAACTTCTGAAAATGTGTGAGTTTTCGTGCCAAGTTTCGGGACGAAACTTCTTTTAAGAGGTGTAGACTGTAATCCCCCGTAATTTTATGAATTTTATAAATATATTTTAATATATAGTTATTTATATTTTAATATATTTTAGCATTTTAATGGTTTAATTCTTCAAAGGTTGACTATTTGAAAGTCAAAGGAATTGTTTTAATAAGTTATTCAAGTCAAATATTTATTAAAGTCATGCTTTGAAAGTACTTGAAATGTTTGAAATGCCTATTTGGATTTGAAAAAAGAGTTTAAATGGGCTTGAGGAAAACAAATACTAATTCTAGTGATGTTAGGAGTTCAATCATCATTCCTATTCATCATTAAATTCTATTTGAAGCCCAATTGTCTTTTTCTAAGCCCACAAAGGGGAAACTATAAATACCCCATAAACCCCAATTTTTCCCCACAACTTTATTTTCTCTCTCCTCTTTCCTCCCACACTTTCGACCTTCTCTCTCCCTCCTTGCGTTTTTCTTTGCACCGGTTTTCACCTCCTTTGGCTTCTCCTTTTTCCGGTCAGCCACCGTCCGCCCACCAGCACTTGCCGGCGACCACCAGGCGCCAGCCGCCGCTGCTGCTGTTCTTCCTTGGCCGGCGTTTCCTTCTTTTTTCCTTCTTGCTTTGGTTTATTTCTCTTCTTCCTCCTCAAGTTTTATTCAAAGATTGAATTTTTAGGTTTTATTTTAATTAGTTTATGTTTAAAAGTTATAAGTTGATGATTTGTTATTGAATCTAAGTTATATAAATTGTGTATTGATAAAATAAAATTCTAATTTGTATATATGAGTTTAAAGTAGATTTTAATTATCAAAGCATGAATTTTTAGGGTTTTGAAAGTTAGAAAAACCTAGTAGTTTATTATAAGTTATGAAAATTTATTTCTTTATGTTTCTAAGCATGTTTAAGTATGTTTAAAGAGAGTTTTAATAATTTATAAGTTGATGGGATTTTAGAAAGGTTGTTATTAATGGAGTTTTAAGGGGTTTTAATGACTAGTATAGTAGTACTATGCTAGGAAGTATTGGTAATTGAAGTTTTAATGATGGAAACAACTTTTAAATATTTTTAAAGGAGGTTTAAAGTATTTTAAAGTTGCGGGAAATTATTTGAGTATTGATTATAAATTTATATTGGTTAGTTTAGGCAGAGAATTCTCTCTAAGCGACTTTTAAGTTGGTTAAAGTGACATTCCAGTTTGTCTACACAAGGTACGTACATACCTATGTGTTGATTGAGATAGCATCCTGATTTAAGGAAGGAAAATTATGTAGTATCATGTATAGGAACTATGTTGAGTTCATATATGATATTTATCATATTGGATTTTGCATGTTTTATGTTGTGGTGTAAACATGTTGATTATGAGAATGAGATTTATATCATGTTTGTATGGAAAATTGATGCAAGCATGTTGGTTGGGAACTTTAATTTATTAATTCACATGGGGGAAATAATATATTTATTATTATTGAATCATGATTGATCATTGTTCCCTTTGAGTATTTCACTGCTTTATAAGGACCGAGGGCCTTATTTGGTAAGTTGATATTTTTATACCTATGAAAGGTAATTTGGTTGTTGGATTGTAAGTTGTGTGATCACTTATCTAATCCTAAGATAAAAAGAGAATTGTGATTGTTTGATGATTTTATTATTTGTGTTGCTTGTGAGTCATAACAAGTAATAACTGGTAAATCATGTAAAGCGAAACTAGATACCAATAGCTTTAGACTGGTGCACGTCTGAAGTATTGTACAATTAGGAGTTGGAGTACATGGTGGTAGCCCATGGCTTTTTCTAGGGCCGGATTGATCACCGTGTCCTATTTTTTTTTATTTATTTCAAAGGTTCCTCGATATCGTAGGTCATGGGAATACGGAGTAGCGCCCGTATTTCGTCTTCCAAAGGGAAGGCTGGTTTTAGTTAGACAACTCGGTCCATTGACTATTCCATTTAAAGTAATAAGAATGTTGTTAAAGTTTAGTTCAGTAAAAGTTATATGCAAGTTATTATGTTATTATTTATTCCTGCTTACTATTTATTAATATCATGTTAGGATTGTTTATTTGTTTAGTATGTAGTACTCAGCTTTGCTGATTACGTGGTTTTGTTTGTATATGTCGATCATGGCTATGCCTTATTGATCCTGTGATGACCCGTTTTGGTGAGCAGTCGCTAAGGATCAATAGTGCATTGTCCATCTACAGGTTTGAAGATGATGCATCATTGGGTTCGGGATTGGAGAGCTTGTGTAGTCTGATTATCATATTTTGGGTCTATACTTTTATAGTTGGTTTTGGTTTTAAGTTTAACTTTGGCTTTGTTGGTTTGACTTTTAGAGTTGATTTTGTAGTTGATTAAGTTTTAGTTATAAAGTTTATTATTATGTTTTCCGCTGCAAAATTCTGAATAAGCCGATACGTTTTCACACGGGCGATAATGCTTTGATGATTCTCTATGTTTTATATTAAAAAGATATTTTAGAAAAGAGAGAATTGTCGGGGTGTTACATAGATGGTCAATGAACGACAGATTGAGTTCGAGGTGAGGGTACGAGCACAGTCATAATTAACCACATTCGCCCATTGTTGGCCTCTACTAAATATCGATTCATGTCAATTTTTATGCAATAGAATAACCCAAGAATATTTTCATGCACCCTAAAAATAGTTTAGTCTAGGTTCGTTCAGGAAACACATAAAATATTATTTTTAATGATATGTTATTAAGCAATCAAAATTACAAGGAGCCTAACAGGTTGTCCAAATTATCTGATTAATATTAGAATAGTTCTTTAGGTCTAATTAGCAATAATAACATGTGGTGATAAAAAGGTATGCAAGACAATCAGACAAGCATATATAAATAATAAATAAAAATAATTAAAAAAGAAAGAGGATTAGTGTAGGCGTGTTTTTATTTCGCCTACGCGGTGCGAGCGCATTAGATTTGACTACCCCACCGTTAAGGTTTTATTGAAAATTGTTTTGTATTGAAAGAAGTCGCCAACAATTCTTTTTACGAAGAATCATAAACCTAATTGGATATAGGAAAATTATAGGGACAAATTATCCAATGTAGCACTAGTAGAATAAATGCTTATTGTTGCGGTCATTAAGTGGCCTATTGCGGCGCTTTTGGCTAGCAAAGAATTAAGGGCGCAAAGAATAGGTAATTAACCTATTGCTGTGGTTTAAAACCGCAGCAATAGGTCAATATATTGCTGCGGTTCCTGACATAAACCGCAGCAACATGTATATTTGTTATATAAAAAATTAGGTCTATTGCTGCGGTTTTGGGTAGAAACCGCAGCAATAAGTGCACGTTTTTAAAAAAAAAATGCAATTAAATCAAAAGTAATTAAGACGAACTAGTACAACATATAGAGTTCATGCATTGGCTTGAAAAATAAAAAATAATTAAAATAAAAAATTACAATATCTAACAGATAAAATAAAAAAATCATATATTCTAATGAGCAAATCAAACTAGAACTATAGAACTAATTTCACATAATTACATACAAAAAATGAAAAAATAAAATAAAAAAGAATTCAAAGAAAACGAAAAAATAAAAATGAAAAAACTGATTAAAAATGAAAACGAAAGCAATTGTACATGATACTACACGTATCGACGGCGAGTGATTTGACGCAAACGACGGCGACTAACGCGAACGACGGCGAGCGGCGGCGAGCGAGGCCGAAGGCGCAGACCACGAGCGGCGAGCGACGGTGAGAGAGATGATGAAGACCACGAGGGACTCGAGACTCGGGCCGAAGGGCGAAGTGTGTCGATTTCCACCGAAGATGAAGAACGACGACGATAGATGAAGAACGACAACGAAGATGAAGAAAAACGACGAAGATGAAGAACGACGAGGAGGAGAGAGAGGCAAGAATCGTGAGAGTGAAAGGGAGTTAAGGAGATCTAGACAGGGAGAGGATATATAGAGGAGGAAGGAGGGTGAGCATGATAGAGAGATAGAAGAGGAAGGAGGGTGAGCTGATGAAAACGGCGCTCAAGGCTCACTTCTTCTGTTATATACAAAACCCTAATGACCCTATCGCAACAATATATTAAAATATTATTTTTAAAATATTATTTTAATACATTGCTGCGGTTCTTGCCGGAAATCGCAGCAATATATTTGGTCAAATAGTCAACTTTTTTTCAAAAAATTTCCCGTTGAAACCATATTGCTGCGGTTCTTGGCCGAAACCACAGCAATATCTTTATTTTATATTTTACCTTTTCTTTTTACGTGATATATTGCTGCGTATGGGTAAAACCGCAACAATACCACCGCAGCAATAAGCAATTACTCTACTAGTGTAGATTTCCCCGTCATGACTCCATATATGGTCAAAAGGAACCAAAGATTGAGTTCGGGGGTGAGGGTACAAATATGGTCAGGAACCATGTTGCCCATTGCTGGCCTCGACTAAATATCAATTCATTGCAGACTTTATGCCAAAGAATAATCAAATAATGTTTTAAGCACCCTAAAAATATTTAGTCTAAGTAGGTTCAGGAAACACATAAAAAAACTAATTTCAGTGATATGTTATTAGGCAATCAATATTACAAGGAACCTAACAGGTTGTCCAAATTAATCTGATTAATATTAGAACATTTATTTAGGTCCTGATTAGCAAAAATAACATGTGGATGATGAAAGCATTAAAGCAGGACAATCATAATAGCATGCATATAATGATCAAGCAAGTATAATAGTCATGAAAAATAAATAAAAAGAAAGAAAGGGATTAGAATATACAGTAGAACGATTTTACACCAAAGATCTACATCATGAAACAAATGATTAGTAACTTCAATATAAAAATAATTGATTCAAGGATCCTCAGGATTATACCTATGCGGCTTAGATTGAGGAGCGCAACGATCTTTAGGCGGAGCAATCGTGGAACCAAGAACACAGTGCTGAAGATTTGATTGAAAGTATTGAAAGTATATGAGTGATTGAGTGTTTGAAGTATTCGAAGTGTATTTCGGAGTATTCGGAAGTATTTGTATTCGTGAAATAATAATATGAAAAGCCGTCTGTAATTCATGAAATCATGGATATTTATAGAGAAAACTAAACTTGCGCTCTACGCAAGCCTACGTGGCAGGCGCACATTGGCGTGCTTGAAGCCAGCCTAATCAAATTTAGGCACGTGTAAACGCGTTTTTGAAAAGATAGAAAAGAAAGTTGCGTCTCACACAGGACTTGCGTCAGACGCAGGACTGTGTGTGAGTCACGAACTCTACGTGTCGGCGCTCATTGGCTCGCCCGACGCGCTTCGGCCTATGTGTTGGACGCACATGGCGAGCTAAGCGCATCCCCCGCGTCCGGCGCATATTCGGGAATATTCGAGCATATTCCTTTGCCCGTCTTTCGAAGATACCTTTTTTATCCCTAAAATTCTGGAGATTAAATTTTACGGATTTAAAAAATGATTTGTTTATCAAAAATAATAAAAATGATTATGAAAAATATGTATTAAAACAATAAATATTTGATTGGGCTTTTAAAATGGACTTAAAACATTTTATGGGCTTTAAAATACAATTAATCATCTTGAACAATTAATTGGGCTTTAGAATATCATTTCAAAACACATTTTGGATTGGTTCTTTAGATTGCTCTTCCGTTGGGTCGCGCCAACTAATGTCGCGGTATGTTTCATAATTGGATCCTTAAATGTGGAGACAATTATGTGTCTGAAAGCCCCGACTTTGACCGAGGTTCAGAAACCGATAGTCAAAGTATACGGTGCCGGGAAAGAGAACTATTCTAAACGCTCGTAGTTTAGAACCGATCTATAACCGTCGGTCTCTCGCAAAACAAGTTTAGTATGCAGGACAATAACTACAAGCAATCTGATTACCTACAGGGAAATATGTTAGCAGATAGGTGCAAACAACTCACAAAAGCACATAGTGATGCAATAATGCAAACTTAGACTCTCTAAGGATGCATGAGACGCAATGCAATGATTAAGGTTATGCAACGCTAAAGGGTGACATGTCATGCAAGGTCAGGGTTATGCAGGACTAGAATGGATGAAATGCAATGCAAGGTCAGGGTTTTGCAAAGCTGCAATGCAAGGTCAAGATTGGGCAAGTCTAGAAGATGTGTAGAATGATAGATCGATTAGAAATGGATAGAATGATTTTCGAAAATCATTTTTAGTAAATGATTGGGGTCCGGAAATGAGGTCCGCTGATCACAACTCTTCGGGAGTTTGATTTGAATTGGAGGAACCACCACATGTAGGAAGCCCCCACTTTGGGTGAGCTTGCCTTGAATTAGGCTTGAGCCTTAATTGAAATGTGCTTAATTTGATATTGCAATGTAATTGCTATGTCTTGAACATCGAAAGTTTTCACTGGGATTGTACTGTGGATTCTTCTTTGGGAAGTTGATATAGGCAAAGTCAGATATCGCCAGAAATCATGGAATTATCGGAGAGTCCTTCGGGGAAAAGGAGAGCTTGGATTGAAAAATAAAAGGTTTGAATTTGTGACTCAAATGAATATAGGTGGGAAAAGGCTTTCACGAGGCTAGGCTCGAACTCGAGTCTATGTCGGGATCTAGAAAGAGTATGCTCCTAAATTCTAGAAAGTCAAATCATTATACCATGACTAATTTTATTTTATTGAAGCGGTCGGACCTCGAGATGAGGATTCCTACGTATCCTTGCGGAATCGCACCATTCATAGTTCCGGATCCGATTTCTTTTGTTATTTTTTTTTACCTAGGCCTTCCCTTTCGGGTTTTCAACCTAACTGGCTTGGACATACCTTGAAAAAGGAGTTATAGAAGGGTTGATGGAAGGTTGAAAGGTTTAAGGATTGAAGCTTTAATGACCTGTTGAATTGGTTCGGGAAATGAAGGGTCATGGATTTGGATTATATGGGCTAAGCTTTTGATGGTTTGAAGGATTTGACTAAAGGGGTAGAACTTGTGTGCAAGCCCCCTAGCTTGAATTTTTATTTCTTTGCCTTTGGCTCTTTCTTTTTTTTTGCATTTTTTTTCTTTTTATCCTGTGCGTTTCTTTTGCTTTTGCTTTTTCGCACTTTGAATTTTTTTCACTTTTTTGTTTTTGCCTGGCATTGATCTTTTTTAATTTTTATGTAGTAAGGTTTGCACACCAGTTTGGTTTAGGGTTTTGGAAGGCTTGAATGCTATATGTGGAGCTTAGATGTTGAAGGGATTGTTTGGTTAATGGAGATGATGGTTTAAAGGATTTTGTTTTTCCTTGGTTGTATGAGGATGGCTTATGAAAGGCAATGGAAGAGAGAGGGGGGAATAACTCCTGATCCAAAGTATGTCCTTTTTTATTTTTCTCTTTCTTTTTTTAATTTCAGATTTCTTATTATTATTGTTAGTCAAGTTCATTAGGTGATTTAAGTTTCATCATTGAATTAGAAGCATAAATAAAATGATGGAAGGCCAATGAAAATGAAAATGAAAATGCAATTATTTTATGGAAAATTTGTCAGAAACAACCTTTTATAAGACAATTTTTGTCAGAAATAACCTTTTAAAATTTATTTGTCAAAACAAACCTTAAAGTGAAATTTTTTTGTCACATTAAACCTTTGGCCAGAAAAAGACCATTGACTTAGTTTTCAGGCGTTGACCATCCCAATCCCACCCACGAAACCCACCCCACCCCACGAAATCAGCCCCCTCGCTTTCCCACACTCTCGAAACCACCGTTTTCTCCCTCCCACCCTCAAAACCACCAACCCTCACTTCCCCCCACCCCGAAACCACACCTTCCTTTTTCTTCGTTAGGGTTTAGGTTTGTTTGGGTGGGGATTTAGGGTTTAAGGGGCACGGTTGAGGGTGGAGGGAAGGGTCGGGGGTCGGTTTTAGGGGTGGGGGAAATGAGGGTTGGTAGTTTTGAGGGTGGAGGGAAGAAAGCGGTGCTTTCGAGGGTGGGGGAAAGCGAGGGGGCTGATTTCGTGGGGTGGGGGGTGGTTTCGTGGGTGGGGCTGGGATGGTCAACGCCTGAAAACTTAGTCAAGGGTCTTTTTTCGGCCAAAGGTTTAAGGTGACAAAAATATTTTGGTTTAAGGTTTGTCTTGACAAAAAAAAATTAAAAGGTTGTTTCTGACAAAAATTGTCGTATAAAAGGTTGTTTTTGACAAATTTTCCTTATTTTATTAATAAGAAATAAATAGAACAAGGCTTATTAGAAATAAAAACCTAAACGACATAGACTCGACAAGGAAGGAAATGAAGGAGCTAGGGGAGGGACTCTCTGACTCAACCTAGAAAACTAGCGTTAAATGACTAAGCCCCGACGTTATTCAGGTGCTGCCCAATGGGTTGCTGCTATTGCTGACTTTTGCTGCAGGTGGAATTGGCAATCTACCGTCTTCAACCATATCCTGCAGGTGATTCTTTAAGGTCCAACACGCAGATGTTGGGTGTACATTCCCTTGGTGGTACTTGCAATAATCATTAGGATCCCATCTCTTGGATCTATTCTCGGGAGCAGGGTCAGGAGTAGGGCCAGTAGGCTGAAGTGCTCCCTTTGCATGAAGTCTAGTGAAGGCTTCTTCTAAGGACATGCCTAAAGGTGCAAATGTTCTTTGAAGCTTTTGATAACCTCTCTTTTCAGCAGCTATGGCATTGACCTCATTGCTTTTGGAGTTAGAAGGGCTATTATTACTCTTCTTGAAAGAGTTGTTGTTGTTGTTGGAACCCTTGTTCTTGTTTGCCTGTATTTTTTCTTCGATCAGCAGGCCTACCTTATAGAGCTTCGTGAAAGACTCTATAGGTTGAAACTTGATATGATCCCCATACTTCGGCTGCAGGTTACGGATCACCAGTCGGACTTGATCCTTCTGAGATGGCCTGTTAATCATTTGTGCAGCTTTATCCCTCCATCTGTTAAGGAAGGTGACAAACTCTTCGTTGGAATTTTGTTTAGTTAACTCCAACTCACGAAGACCAATGGGAAGCTGAGTATTGTAGATATATTGTTTATATAACTCTTCTCTAATGTAGTCCCAATCATTCAGCTTGGCCTTATTCAGTAACCTGAACCACTTGGATGGATGTGCATCCAAGGTTAAAGGAAAGACATAAGCAAACAGGTCCTTGCTCATGCCCTTGAGAGCCATAGAGATGGAAAACACTCTCAAGTGGTCATCTGGGTCTTCGACTCCCTTGAATTTTGGGAGGTCACCCAATGTTACCTTTTTAGGGAGTTTCTCCCTTAGTTCAGGATCAATGATGTCATGGCCATGAGCCTTACTCTCGAGTGCAGGAATTGACTGGATCAATTGCTCGAGTTTTTCAAACCTCGGTTCTGTGTTGGTTTTGATCGGTGGTGGAGTGTCGCCTTGCTCGTCTTCCTCAATGAGCTTCTCCCTTAGTGCTTTGATCTCTTTGTCTTGTTCCTAAAGACGAGAGTTCATTAGTGTGAGTTGAGCCATAATGGCACTAAGCTATTCATTAGGGCATTTCGGATGATGATTCAGAAGAGTTAGAGGATTCGTCTGAAAAAATGAGGATGCGCTTGACGAGTGTGGGAGTAGGTCGACCTTGTTGCCTCGCTACTGGACGTTCCCAAGTTATAATCTCACGATCCGTCCTGAACAGAAATAGAATGGACCTCGTAAATTTTTAGATTTGACGCTTTCGAAATGAGAAATGGAGATGAGAAATGGGAAATGGAAGTGGAAATGAAAATGGAAATGGAAATGGGAAATGAAACTGGAAAGTGATTTTGAATTAGAAATGAAAATGGTTATGGGTTTTAGACTAGTATAGACTTGACCATGATGGAGACATGGGCCTAACTATATGCAAATGCAGACATGGACTGGACTAGACTGTGCAAGCAGATTGGACTCTACGATTGGGTTTAGGAGAGACTAGACTTTGAACTTACGGGTGAGCAAGCAGGCTAGACTTTAGGGAAGGTTTGACAATAAGGGAGACTAGACTCTTAACTTAAGGTAAGCAGGCTAGGCACCTAGACTTTGAACTTACGTGTGAGCAAGCAGGCTAGACAACTAGACTTCGGAACTTACATTAGACTAAGCGGGCTAGACTCAAAAATGGCCTATGGATTTATGGGATGCTAGACTTTGAACTTACTGGTGAGCAAGCAAGCTAGACAACTAGGAAGGCCAAACTCTTATTTTAAGGCAAGGAGGCTAGGCAACTAGACTTTGAACTTACGGGTGAGCAAGCAAGCTAGACAACTAGACTTCGGAACTTACATTAAAATAAGCAAGCTAGACTCAAAAATTGCCTGTGGACTTAAGGAATGCTAGACCTTGAACTTACGGGTGAGCAAGCAGGCTAGACACAACAATTGCTTATAGACTTAAGGAATGCTAGACCTTGAACTTACGGGTGAACAAGCAGGCTAGATTTTAAGGGATGAACTTTTATAGTCCTAAGACTGGATTTTTATAGTCCGAAGACTGAGTAGGGCCTACATGGAGATGCAAACTAGACCTAGGATATGAATTGACATATAGGTTTGAATTGGACTGAGAGATGCACATGGGCTTGATATTGGAGATGGACTAGGATTGGACTAGGATTGGACTAGGATTGGACTTAGAATGGAATATACTGGGATTAGACTTGGACTGTGCTTGACATAGACTAGGGTTCACATAGAGATGCAAATGGGCCTAGCTTTGACTTGGACTAGACTCATATGGGCCTATGATCGACTCTCATGCTAGCAGGCCTAATATAAATGCATGGACTCAAATTAGATGGACCTTACATGAATGCAAAATGGACTCTAATGCATATGGGCCTAGAATGAATGCAAATGAATTGCATTTGGTTGATTGGATTGAATTGGTGAAGGTATCTAGGATGGGATTAGAATTTTTTGAAAGGAACCCCTTGTTTTTATCTTTTATTAGGAAAAAATGATGGATTAATTTTGGATTTTTTTTTTTTTGAAATGTCGTGCTATGATGATGGTTTATAAATGTTTTCGAAAAAGGTAGAATAGAAGAGGGTGCAAGATTGATTTTTGAAAAAAATGTAATTTCTGAAATTGATTGAATATGGCAGGATAGAATCGATAGGGAAGATTAGTTCAACAGTAGGGAGAAGATGGGAAGAGGTAGACATGCATGACAACTCTAACTCTACAATGACCCTTTAGATGCATTTTTTTTAAGACAGACTTGACCTTGCTTGAAAAGACTGATTTTCATATGTTTGATTAGGTGATAAGCCTAAATGACCGAATTACGCGAATGCAGACAGACAGACGCACATAGCACTGAACATAGGATCGACAATTACGACGGCTAAATTGACGAAAAGCTAATTTTTGAAATTGATTGAATATGGTAGGATAGAATCGATAAGGAAGATTAGTTGAACAGCAGGGAGAAGATGGGAAGAGGTAGACATGCATGACAACTCTAACTCTACAATGACCCTTTAGATGCAATTTTTTTAGGACAGACTTGACCTTGCATGAAAAGACTGATTTTTACATGTTTGATTAAGTGATAAACCTAAATGGCCGAATTACGCGAATGCAGACTGACAGACGCATATAGGACTGAACATAGGATCGACAATTACGACGGCTAAATTGACGAAAACGCGCGATGCACAATCTGCGTGCCACACAGCATTGTTGCGCGCGGCGCACAGCCGTGCGTTTGACGCGGGAGTGGTGCGCCGGCGCAACTCAATGGCTTGACGCACTATTCCTCGACACGTTTTTCGGGTATTTAGGCGACAAATTGGCCGATTGATGAATTTTTTCTTGTTTGTTAGAGGCGATTTTAGGAACGACGCATAATAACGCCAGTTTGACAAGATAATAACAAGCAAAAATTGAAATCACAAGCAAATGTCATATAACATGGATGCAAAAGTTCCAACCTAAAGTCCAGTTCTATGTTTGAAACTATTGGTCAGGTTTAGGTTCAGTCTGAAAAGGGTCCATGACTAAGAGATTGATCCCACGCTTCGTACCCCTGCTTAAAGAGGTGGCCACGTGTAAGACGCACTCTAGTCTCAACTCAGGAACAAGAGAATAATGCCATGGTTGGGTAGGTTTGCTTATGACTAAGATCCAACACTATCGCTCAGGAAGCTTTTTGGAAGGACAAAGCGCAAACCCCCTGGGGGTGACCTCACACATAGAACATGTGCTAATGAGGCAAGGTATATTGTCTTTATGGTGGCTGAATAATAGCCATGCATATGCAAAACAGTATATTATTCAAAGGCATAAAAATAAGAATGAATCGTATTTTTCAAGTTTCACCCACTCATTTAAAAAAATTAATTTTTTTTTGAATCCTCCCCAGTGAAGTCGCCAAATTGTAGGCGTGTTTTTATTTCGCCTACGCGGTGTGAGCGCGTATTAGATTTGACTACCCCACTGTTAAGGTTTTATTGCAAATTGTTTTGTATTGGAAGAAGTCGCCAACAATTCTTTTTAGGAAGAATCATAAACCTAATTGGATATAGGAAAATCAAAGGGACAAATTATCCAATGTAGATTTCCCCGTCATGACTCCATATATGGTAAAAAAGAACCAAAGATTGAGTTCGGGGGTGAGGGTACAAATATGGTCAGGAAACATATTGCCCATTGCTGGCCTCTACTAAATATCGATTCATTGCAGACTTTATGCCAAAGAATAATCAAATAATGTTTTAAGCACCCTAAAAATATTTAGTCTAAGTAGGTTCAGGAAACACATAAAAAGACTAATTTTAGTGATATGTAATTAGGCAATCAATATTACAAGGAACCTAACAGGTTGTCCAAATTAATCTGATTAATATTAGAACATTTATTTAGGTCTTGATTAGCAAAAAGAACATGTGGGTGATGAAAGCATTAAAGCCGGACAATCATAATACCATGCATATAATGATCAGGCAAGTATAATAGTAATGAAAAATAAATAAAAAGAAAGAAAGGGATTAGAATATACAGTAGAACGATTTTATACCAAAGATCTACATCATGAAACAAATGATTAGTAACTTCAATATAAAAATAATTGATTTATGGATTCTCAGGATTATACCTATGCGGCTTAGATTGAGGAGCGCAACGATCTTTAGGCGGAGCAATCGTGGAACCAAGAACGCAGTGTTTAAGATTTGATTGAAAGTATTTGAGTGTTTGAGTGTTTGAAGTATTCGAAGTGTATTTCGGAGTATTCAGAAGTTTTTGCATTCGTGAAATAATAATATGAAAAGCCGTCCGTAATTCATGAAATCACAAATATTTATAGAGAAAACTAAACTTGCGCTCCACCTAAACATTGGTGTGCCTGACGCAGCCAGCACAATCAAATTTAGGAACGTGTAAACGTGTTTTTGAAAAGATGGAAAAGAAAGTTGCGTCTCACACAGGACTTGCGTCGACGCAGGAATTGCAGTGAGTCACAAAATCTACGTGTCAGGCGCTCATTGTCTCGCCTAACGCGTTCTGGCCTATGCGTTGGATGCACGTGGCGCGCTGAGGCGCAACCCCTGCGTCCGGCGCATATTCCTTTGCGCATCTTTCGAAGATACCTTTTCTATCCCGAAAATTCCGGAGATTGAATTTTACGGATTAAAAAACTGATTTGTTCTTTAGATTGCTCTTCCGTTGGGTCGCGCTAAATAATGTCGCGGTATGTTTCATCATTGTATCCTTAAATGGGAAAACATGATTATGTGTCTACAATTAGAATGTACAAGAGGGCGCTTTTTATATTAAAGATCTACATCAGGAAAGAAATCATTAGAAACTTCAATATAAAAATAATAGATTTATTCAAGGACCCTTAGGATTATACCGTGGCTTAGGTCTGAGAGATTGACAACCTTCGGGATGAGTAATCGTGAAGCCTGAAAATCTGAACTTGTATGTATGAAAGTATTTGTTTCTATGTGTTTGTAGAATGTGTTTGTATGAGTTTTATAGAGAAGTTTTGTAGAGAGGATCGTAAAGTATGTCATCGAAGTATGTAAAAGTCAAGTGTTCAAGTATGAAAATCCGTCCTTTAATTCGGAAAATCGAAGAGTATTTATAGGGAAAAGGAAATTGTGCATCACGCGCCAACTGCGCCAGGCGCAAGTGGTTGTTTGACGCACAATCACACGTGTCAAGAGCACATTGGCGCACCTGACGCGGCATGACCAATAAGTACATTTGGTATGCGCTTTTGAAAAATATAAGAAAGGCAACCTGCGTGTTGCACAGAGTGTTCCCTAGGTGCAGGACTCTGTGTGACACACAGATCCACGTGTCAGGCTTGTGTGCTCGGCGTAAGCTGGTGCGCTAAGCGCACCGCCTTGCTTTTGACAGCTTTTTTTAATAAAACGCGTTTTAAAGATTTTCTTTTATCTCTTAACTCGGGAAATCAGATTTTACTGGATAAAATCCGATTTTAATTATATATATATCTTTGTAAATATATATTTTATTTAAATAAAACAATTAATTATCAATGAATACATAAATGGGATTTTCAAAGAGTTGGGCTCGAAATACAATACGATTTTGGATCATTAAAATTAGCTTTAACACTTTAAAAATAATTTTGGCTCTTCAGACTGCTCTGCCATTGGGTTGGACCAATTAAGACCGCGATATGTTTCATCATTGGGCCTTAAATGGGTAGACACGATTATGTGTCTACAGAAGCTCCCACTTTAACTGAGGTTCAGGAAACCGATAGCTAAAGTATACGGTGTCGGGACGCAGAACGATTCTAAATGCTCTACAGTTTAGAACTGATCTATATACGCCGGCTTCTGCAAAACAAAGTTAGTATGCAGGACAATAACTACAAGCAATTGGATTACCTACAGGAAAAGATGTTTGCAGATAGGTGCAAACAACTCACATAAAGCATATAATGATGCAAATAATGCAAACTCAGACTCTCTAAGGATGCATGAGACGCTATGCAAGGATTAAGGTTATGCAAATCTAAGGAAGATGACACGTCATGCAAGGTCAGGGTTATGCAAGACTAGGATGTATGTAATGCAATGCAAGGTCGGGGTTTTGCACTCTAGATATGTAGAATGATAGAATGATCAGAAATGGATACAATGATTTTCGAAAACTGCTTTTAGTAAATAATCGGGATCCGGAAAAGAGATCCGCATATTACAACTTTTCGGGAGTTTGATTTGATTTGGAGGAACCACCACATACATAGGAAACCCCCACTTTGGGTAAGCTTGTCTTGAACTAGGCACTATGAGCCTTGATTGGAATGTAGTTAATCTGTCTTGAATCGTTCAAAGTTCTTCATTGGGGATTCTTCTTTGAGGAGTAGATACATGCAAAGTCAGATGTCGCCAGAGACCATGGCATTGTGGGAGAGTCCTTTAGGGACAAAGAGAGCTAGGATTGAAAAAATAAAAAGGTTTAACTTTTGTGACTCATATAGATATAGGTGGGAAAAGGCTTTGACGTAGTTAGGTTCGGACTCGAGTCTATGTCGGGATCTAGAAAAGAGTGTGCTCCTCGAATTCTAGAAAGTCAAATCATTAGACCTTGATTAATTTTATTTTATTGAAGCGGTTGGACCCCGAGATGAGGATTCCTACGTATCCTAGACCATTCGTACCTGTGGATCTGATTTAATTTAAATATTTTTTTTGTGCCCTAACTTTTGCCTAGAGTTTTCAACCTAGCGGGCACGGACATACCTTGAAAAGGGAGTTAGGGTTGAATATGGAAAGTTGAAAGATGAAAGTTTAATTGGTTTGGCGAATGGAGAATCATGCATGGATTTGGATTATATAGGCTAAGGTTTTCACGGGTTGAAGGATTTGAAATGAGGGGTAGAACTTGTGTGCATCCCCCCTAACTTGACTTCTGTTTTCTTTGCCTTAGGCTTTTTCTTTTGCATTTTATTCCTTTTTGCTTTTGTGCGTTACGCTTTTGTTTTTTTTTCGCACATTGATTTTTTTCACCTTTTTTTGGTTTTTGCCCGACATTGATTTTTTTTTATGTCGTAAGGCTTCACACAAGTTTTTGGCTTAGGGTATTGGAAGGATTGGAGGATATTTGGTGGAGCTTTGATTTTGAAGGCTAATTGAGATGATGGCTTAAGAGATTTTGTTATTTCGAGTTGCATGGATGAGGATGGCTTATTGAAGGATGGATGATAGAGGGAAGAGGGAAGGAACTCTCAATCCAAAGTATGTCCATTTTTCATTTTTCTTTTTTTTTAATTTCAGATTTTGTTTTTATTTTTATTAGTCAAGATTAGGGGTGATAACAAGCCGAATCGAGACCGAACCTCGGCCGGGCTCGGCTTGGCTCGAGAATGGGAAGGACCGAGGCTTGTCGAGCTCGAAAATCCGGGCTCGGCTCGAGCTCGAAAAGGAAAAAACTTCGGCTCGGCTCAAGGAGGTTCGCGAGCTATTCGGCCCGAAAAAGCTCGAGAATGTTTTCTATGCATTTTCAACAGCCATGCTTTGTGCAATGCAATATAATTCCAATTTCCAGCATTATACAATAAACAAATACATATTATGAACTTAAAAAAAATAAAATAGCTCACAACAAATTTAACAAAGTTCACAAGTCACAACAACATTAACAAAGTTTTACACAAATATCTCATTTGATATTTTACACACACAAACAATTTTATCTTTTTCCTTTGACATTCATTTCCAAGTCCAAGCCATTCTCCATGGTTCATTTTCTCCCGCAACACCTAGAAAATATGTTTTAACACATTCATTAAAACAATATTTACAAAAATAATATTTACAAAGATATAGTTTATAAAATCACAACTTATTCATTTATGTCATAGAAAGTATAAAATAATAGAAGAGTGGGAAAATAACCTCATAGAAGAACACCTACTGCAGTGGCTATTGTTTTCCCATCTAATTTAGAACAACATTGAACTATAATATCAGAGATGACAAGGTTAATAGTAGATTAGTAGACAAGTTTGGTGCAAAAGAAACATGAAAATCAGTACATCTGGGACTACATATATAGCATCCTCCCAATGCTTCACAATGTGCATAAATATCTTCTTTTCCCATCTAATTTTGTTAAAATAGTGTTATGATTTTAAACCACATGTTACTGTCAACATGATTCCCAGTATGTTTGCAGAACAAGTTCAAAATCAGTCAGAAAACGACCTCACCTAATGGAACAACCTTATTTTAATTCCTTGAATATGTCGAAATCCAGAACTTAGGCAAAGTGAGCTAGCTCTTTGAAGCAATGTGCATAACCAATCAATCAGGATAAAAAATTTAACAAAAAAAAATTAACAGATAGTTCAACAGAATTTCAGATAATACAAATGAAAAATTCAGAGTTAGATACTACAACAGAAATTCAGATCACCACATAGGACAAATCAATCTTAGAATTCAGATAAAATCGAAAAACAGGGCTCGAAAAATATGGCATCCTGCTCAAAAAATCCAGATAACATCGAAAAAGAAAACTAAAAAAGCGAGAAATACAAAGGATACCTGTCATCCTGCTCGCCGCCGAAGACTCTGCACACCGCCGAAGACCACGTTGCTCGCCGCCAAGTGTGCGAAGCTGGAGCGTTCAACTGGAGATTAGAGATTTAGGGTTTTTGGAAAACCCTTGATTCTTGAACGGCTAGGAAGTAAAATTATACGTCAAACTTTTGGGAGTTTTCTATTTTGTTTTTATTTTTTAATTGGGCTAAAGCTTTTATACCTGGTTTATATTTTTGAAGTGGGCTTGAAACTGGGCCTTATGTTTTTTTTTTGTGAGAATCCAAGTTGGATTAAAAATCAAATGTATAAAAAATTATACTTTAAGATTTTTCGAACATGTTTGCGAGCTTTCAAGCCGAACTCCACTAGGCTCATCGTTAAGGTCTCGAGCCGATCCCGAATTTGAGTCGAGCCCTCTCGAGCCGAGATTTGACCGAGTTTTGACCGAGCCAAGCTCGAACAGTTTGCGAGCTACCCTGGCTCATTAGCAACCCTAGTCAAGATCATTAGGTGATTTAAGTTTCATCATTGAATTGGAAGCATATATGAAATGATGGAAGGCCAATGAAAATGAAAAGAAAAATAAAATGAAGTGAAAATATAAAGACTATAATAGATGAAGTCCTATAGTGACATAAACTCGATGAGAAAGGACATGAATGGCTTAGGGTAAGAACTCTCTGACTCATCCTAGGAAACCGAAATAAAAGACTAAGCCTTTGAATTGTTGATGCACCGCACAAAAGGGTTCTTTGGTGATGCCGATTCTCGTTGTAGCAAGTATTAGAGGTCTACTTGTCATCAATCATGTTTCGCAAGCATGCTTAATGGTATTCGACACTAAATGTTAGGTGGAATTATTCCGTTGGAATTCGCGGTAGAAATGTAGGTTACACCTTTTGAATTTTCTTTTAGGTGCAGGGTTCGGCGTAGACCCTATGGAAATGATCCTGCCTCTATTGTGAAGGCGGTATACCCTATGGAAGTGATCGCGCCTCTATTGTGAAGGCGGTCAAAAGTTATCTTCATGACTCTAAATGAAGTCGGTGTAGTGATAGTGCACTTGATGAGCTTTAGAGTAGGCTCACATTTTATTCCTCCATTAGGCATTCCTCGCTTTCAATCTCTCGACCGATCATGAACAGAATCAAGTGGACCTTACTTGTAAGTTTTAAGAAATTATTTTCAAAATGTGAAATGAGAAATGGGAAATGGGAGATGAGAAATGGAAATGGAAATTTGAAATGGGAAATGGAAATGGAAATGGAAAATGATTTTGAAATGGAGGATTAGATTTGGTTATGGATTTTTGGACTAGTATGGGCTTGACCATGATGCCGACATGGCCTAACTATATGCATATTCGGATATGAAATGCACTAGATTGGACTATGCAACTAGACTCGGACAAGACTTTGAACTTATAGATGAGCAAGCGATACTAGACTCAAAAAAGGATTGTCTCATGAACTTAGGGAATGCTAGCTTCGCTGCACTTAGGGGTGATTGGGTTCGCCGGACTCGATGATTTTGGGTTTTATGGATCTAAGACGATGGACTAGCTTTGCTTGACTCAAAAGTTTTGGGCCATTATGGACTTAATTGAGGTGCTATAGATGTAAGGTAGGAGTAGCTTCGCTAAACTCCTGAGGATGCGTTTATGGTCTTAGGGGTGACTAGCTTCGCTAGGTCTAAAGGATGCCATTATGGTCTTAAAAGGTGAGTAGCCTCGCTAATCTCAAAGGGTGTCTTTATGGTCTTAGGGATGACTAGCTTTGCTAGTTCAAAGGGTGTCGTTATGGTCTTAAAGGGTGAGTAGCTTCGCTAAACTCGGAGGCCGCCTTTATGGTCTTAGGGATGACTAGCTTCGCTAGGTCAAAGAGTGACGTTATGGTTTTAAAGGGGTGAGTAGCTTCGCTAAACTCGCAGGCCGCCTTTATGGTCTTAGGGATGACTAGCTTCGCTAGATCAAAGGGTGCCATTATGGTATTAAAGGGTGAGTATCATCGCTAAACTCAAGCGCCTTTATGGTCTTGGGGATGACTAGCTTCGCTTAGTCTAAAAAAGAGTTGTTATGGTCTTAAAGGGTGAGTAGCTTCTCTGAACTCAAGATTTGCCTATGTGGTCTTTAAGAAGTGCTAACTTCGCTAGGCTTAGAGGTTTTGAGTTTTAGAATTCGGACTTCATCCTATATATGGGTTTAGAATTGGACTTGACTAGACTTAGGATATGAATTGGGCCTTATATGGACCCGATTTTGGACTTAGTCCTATATTGGTTTGAAGTTAGACTTTGAGATGCACATCGACTTGACCTTAAAAATGGACTAGGTTTTGACTTAGATTGAAATGGACCGAGATTAGTGTAATACCCCAACATTTTAACCAACTTTTCTTAATTAGTAATTATTATCATTAGTTGAACTAATGGTTTTTAATGTGTTTAATGATTATTAAGTTTATTGAACTCTTGAAATTATGATTGAAATCAAAGTTGTATTTTAGCTTAATTATGAAATTACAAAAATGTCCTTTTGTCTTCTTAAAAAAAATGAAAAGGAGAACCTACTTCTCTCTCTCTTCGTGCCTTAGTGAGGTGCAGCCAAGTAGAACAAATTTTTGAGATGTCAAACCACCACAAACTTAATCGCATTTTCAAGGTTTACATGTTTAGCAAATCATCCTCAATTCTTGTAATTCATCCCCAAAGAATTGAAGAAACCCAAAACCCTCAATTCTTCTCACTCTCACGTTTCCTTTCTCTCGTTGAATTCTCTCTCACCTCGACTCCCCTTGCTAGTGGCCCTCGTCGAAATCCGGCGCTTATGCCCTTCAATCTTGTTCGCTCAATTTTCTCTCTCCTCTCGTTGTATTGGTGCTGCTACCACCGCGAGCGGCGCAAGTACCGGTGGTTTTACTTGTCGCCGCTCCGTTTTGCAGGGGCTCCCGCTCGGTGTGTCATGCGGTGTCATGTTCTGCTGCTGCGTTGATTCTTTATACCCAATTGGTGAGTCAAGCATTACCCCATTTCTTCTTATGATCAAAGTCACTGCATGTAATTGAAGGTGAAATTGTTGTAAAGTTTCAATCTTTGATTTGCAAGATTTAAAGTTCTAATCTTTGCTTAAGAATATGATTCTTCAAAAAACTCAAAACCCTTAGTTTCTAATAATTTGTGAACTATAAACTAAACCTTTGTATTCTTCTTTGTTTACAAGAATCGAATTTAGTGATATATTTGTTGAGTTGCCTCATAAACTTCTTTGTCTTACTTTCATATTTTCCTGAACTCAAACAAAAATATATATGTTAGGCTTAGTTTGTAAGTGTAGGCGTGTTTTTATTTTGCCTACACGGTGTGAATGCGTATTAAATTTGACTACCCCACTGTTAAGGTTTTATTGAAAATTGTTTTGAAATAAGTCGCCAACAATTCTTTTTAGGAAGAATCATAAACCTAATTGGATTCATTACAGATTTTATGCCAAAGAATAATCATATAATATTTTTATACACCCTAAAAATATTTAGTCTAAATTGGTTCAGGAAACACATAAAAAGACTAATTTTTTCTAGTGATATGTTATTATGCAATCAATATTACAGGGAACCTACCAAGTTGTCCAAATTAATCTGATTAATGTTAGAACAATTTTTTAGGTCTTTGATTAGCAAAAATAACATGTGGGTGATAAAAGCATTAAAATAGGACAATCATATAAGCATGCATATAAGGATCAGGCAAGTATAATAGTAATGAAAAATAAATAAAAAATAAAGAGAAAAGAGGGATTAGAATGTACAGTAGAACGATTTTATACAAAAGATCTACATCATGAAACAAATGATTAGTAACTTCAATATAAATAATTGATTCAAGGATCTTCAGGATTATACCTATGCGGCTTAGATTGAGGAGCGCAACGATCTTTAGGCGGAGCAATCGTGAAACCAAAAACGCAGTGAAGACGGATTGATTGAAAGTATTGAAGAGTATTGAAAGTATTTGAGTGTATTTGAGTGTTTGAAGTATTCGAAGTGTATGTTGGAGTATTCGGAAGTTTTTGTATGCGTAAATAATAACCTAAAAAGCCGTCCTTGATTCGGGGAATCACGGAGTATTTATAGGAAAAAGAAGACGTGCGCTGCACGCAAGCATTGCGCCAGGCGCAAGCCTACATGGCAGGCGCAGTCCACGCGTCAGGCGCACATTGGTGTGCCTAACGCAGACAGCCCAATCAGGTTTAGGCACGTGTAAACGCGTTTTGAAAGATTAAAAAAGAAAGTTGCGTCTCACACAAGACTTGCGTCTGACGCAGGACTCTGTGTGAGTCACAAAATCTACGTGTCAGACGCTCATTGGCACGCCTGACGCGATATGGCCAATGTGCTGGACGCACATGGCGCGCTGAGCGCAGCCCCCCGCGTCCGGGGCATATTCGGGAATATTTGAGCATATTCCTTTGCGCGTGTAACACCCCGTATTTTTATATTGTTTAGTAATTATTTATATTATTATAGTTTCCAAAAATAAACTAAAATATTCTTTTATTAAATATATTTTACTTCTCACTAATTGACTTCAGCTTAAAAGGGGTCAAAAGTTAATTCCTAAATTCCCAAGGTTAAGTACCTAACTACAATTATATTAGTATTATAAAAAAAAAAAAAAAAAAGAAAGAGGAACGAAAAAAAAAAGAGAGAGAAGAAGAAGAACGAAAGAAAAAGAAAGAAGAACGTTGTTCTTCATTCCTCTTTGTACTCCATCATCCATCTTCCTTTCTTTCTTTTTCTCCAACCTTCAACTCCATTAAAACTACTAGTTTCTCTATCAACCATCATCACTTCAATCTTGTTCATCTTTATTCAATATTTTTTTTTAGTTTTTATGGGCAATTTTGAAGAGGAGAAATGGAGTTTTGGGGTGCGGTTTTCGGGTCGAAAATCGGGTCAAGGAGACGAAATTTCGGGTCTTTTTACACTCTTCTACATTCCAATCACTTTATTAATCAAGTAAGATTCTTTGTCATGTTTTTATTTCAGTTTTTGATTTAATTTTCGAATTGGGGTTTTGTTAGTTTAGGGTTCTTGAGATAAATTGAATTGGGGGTTTTGATTTTAATTGTTTGGGATGAGTAATTGAATGAATAGAATGTTTATTTAGGTGTTTAGTAGTTAATTTAGATTACTGGATTGTTAAATAAACTTGTTGTTCAAAGAAATTGTGGTGAAGTTCGTATAAATTACCCATCATTTCGTAAAAGGCAGTTTTAAGCAATTTCTGGGCATTTTTAGCAAACATACTATTTCACAAAAGTTGTTTGTATCGAAATTTTACTCAGGATAGGCTCAAGAAACGTTTGATTTGGATATCGTAGGAGGAAGTTATGTCCATTTTAAGTTTCTGCTTTGAAATTGATAAAAAATATAGTTAGTTTCGAATGTTTTAAGTTTCAATGTTTTCTTATGAATGTTTAATTAATGGACTTTGAGTGTCTAAAGTATAATAGGAATATTAATGTTGATTTAGTATAAACAAAGAGAGATTTTTAGTATTGTTAGTATTAGTTAGTTATGTCACTTGAAGTAAGAGGCTCATATTTTATAAAACTAGAGTTAGTTAAAGCTCATTACTAGTTAGCCAAGTCTATTATTATTTATTGAATACATAAATGTTATTATGTAGCTTTTCAGTTCACTAAAGAGTCGTTTTGGAGATGGTTGTTTTGATGTGATTCGTAAGAGGTAAGATTCTTTACTCAAATCTTTAATAGTTATGAGAAAAGTCTACAAAAGATAACTTTCATTGTTACGAGAAAAGATTATAAAGGTATGTATCTCTCCTGAGTTGAGATTGGTTTTGAATAGGAGGATGTTCCTCCTAATACAGATAGTTGGTTTTGAATAGGAGGATGTTCCTTCCTAATACAAACAGTTGGTTTTCAAACCCTGAATTATAGAATAGTTACAGAAAGAGATTTATGGATAGTTTTATGTTTTTGAAACGGTTGGGATTGCCCTTGGGGCGTCTCAAGGAATTGGAACCTTGTCGAGATGTTCTCGACATTTCAGAATAGTTGGGGGGTACGTTGATCAGTACCTCGGACTTAGATCTTCTGCTACGGTTTGGCCGTATGTAGGGTGTGCACACTAGGGGTCTTTGTCTAATAGTTATCTGGAGGGCCTAGCTAGCCTAAAGGCAAGGAAAGTTCGTTCCATTCCATAGATTTCATAACTCCCTCTTTGTGAGGGTAAAGGAAAGAAAGGATTTGTTTTAAGGAAAATAAAGAAAGGATTTGTTTTAAGGAAAATAAAGAAAGGATTTGATTTAGAAAGGAATACAAGAAAAGGTTTGGAAAGAAAGGATTTGTTTTAAGGAAAATAAAGAAAGGATTTGATTTAGAAAGGAATACAAGAAAAGGTTTGGAAAGAAAGGATTTGTTTTAAGGAAAATAAAGAAAGGATTGGATTTAGAAAGGAATACAAGAAAAAGGTTTTATAAAGCTTGCTACTTATTATTTTGATTTGAAAGAAGACGATTTGTAGGATATATTATTATCCTACCTGCATATATGTTTGGCTTTACTGTATGAATCTTGCTCAGCCAGATTGGCTGATACTACATGCCCGATATGTGCAGGTACATGAAGATCTTACATGTTGGGTGTGGGGTGTGGGCTGAGAGCGACGTTCCACCAACTTTTACTAGTTAAAGTTATAGTATTCTTTATCCGCTGCACTATTTATCATTTTGGGATTTAAGGTTGTAAATATTACTTAAGTCTTTATTCGGTTAGGTTGTAATAGTTTAAATTAAGTTTTAATTTAGTTTTGGGGCAGGTAGTTCTTCCTAGCGATTATTTTCGTAATAATCGTGGAATAACACGTTTGGATTTCGAGTAGTTAAACAGGAATTTCGTTGGTATTTGAGCTGGGTGGAGTTGTTGAGAATTTGGAATATGGATTGCTGATTTGTGATTATAACATGTTTTAATAATTCGGACGCCAGTCCTAAATTAAATTTTAGGCAGTCCATATTTCAAACGAAGCTCTGCCAAATTTCCTGTAAATTTTAGTATCATTTAGTTTAGATAGTAACTCGAAATTCAGGGGTGTTATAGTTGGTATCAGAGCCAACGGTTCGAGCTTATGGCTAGAGCCTAGAGTTGAGCGTAGAGTGGCCTAGAGGATGAGCCACCAGTTTAGAGCCCAAGGTGTAGGCCTTAGGTTGGCCCTAGATGTTATCCTTGAGTTGTGGACTAGGATTGAGACCTAGAGTTGTGACCATCGGTTTAGTACCTATCGGGATCTCCAAATTCCTTTGTTTATTTGAAACTATGTTTTTAGGAGAAAATACCTCTCCCTACGTGGATTGTTCATCACCATTAAGACCACCAGCGGCCGGGGTGCGTGTTAATGATGAAGAATAATGTACGAAAGTTTTAATAATTGTTTTGATTGGAAGTTGGATCCATCCCTACCTTGAGGTAGATTTTTGTGGTCTAGTAGGTTGTGCCTAGAGTTGTAATCTTGAGGTTGTGACCTTAAGTAAGACTAAATAAACGAAAGTATTAAAATTTGAAAAGCCGAGGTAAGATTGAGATATGGGAAGTAAGGGATTACATGTGGTTGTTGTGTGTGGTAGTTGTTGTAGATCCCTCTTATGTGGATGTTTGACTTGATAACGTCAACGAGTTTGGTAGGTGTGGAACTAGTTGAGTTCTATGTTTGATTCAAGTTTAGTTGTGCTTGCTTCCATGTTTGGAATGCTTGACTAGTAAAGGTAAATCATTTCGAGTATACCTTTGTTTGGTTGTGATTTTAAGTTGGTGTATAGCCGAGAGTGTGCTATAAGTTCAAGTTGGAGTCGCATAATGCGAAATTTAGTTCCATTTGTTTACGGGAACTCTGCGGTGACATTCCGTCTTGATGTTAATTTTTATTGTCACGTATTTCATTTTAAGTATCCGGCTTGTTGGTTTTTATTTTTCGCATTAGGACGAATTATTATTGTGGATAAGGGTGAGCCTTATTTCATTCAAGGTGGCACTTTATTTTATTTTTGTTCTTGTGTGTGTTGTTGTGTTAGACTCACCCACCTTCCGTACTTTGTCCATCTTTTGGCCTTGAGAATGTTTAGTGATTAACTACCTGATTCTTGAACTGCAAACTGATTGAGTTGAGTGTTGGCATGCACGAATTGAAAACCTTATAGGGAATGGTTTGGTTATGCCTTGGATATACTAGTCTTGTTAATTAAGTGCTATGAATTGACCTGTTAGTGTATGATTGTGCATTGAGGCCATAACAAGAGTTGAAACTCAAGTTATTAGCTCTCTTGGTCATGCCTGTAGGCCTTGTTTACGTGAGGTTAAAGTAGTTTAGCGAGTCATGAGATGACTATCTACTGTAAGTTGACGTGTTCGATTGACTTCCATGGAGTATTCATAGTGTATAGCTAAAGGAAAAAGGAATTAGTCCAAGTGGGTTGGTTTCTCGTAGCAAACCTGTGTCTAGTTAAAGTCAGCTCATAACGTGTTAAGGGTCAACCGTTTGACCCTGGTAAAGTATTACTGTTTATTTGTCTGTGTCAAGGAATAGGTGAGACCATTACAGAACAACTAGCAACTGCCATGTATCCAGAAGGGCTATGGAGTGGTGACATATGCAAGGCATAATGTCAAATCGAGTCATGTCGAGGGTGGGATGCGTAGGTCCCCGTTGTGTGATTTGTTTAGTGGTGATCAAAGCCTAATAACACTAAAATGGTTAGCGAGTCTAATATAGATTGGTTTAACGAAGAGAGTTTCTTCTCGTTGAGTTTAATGTTAGGAGTATAAGTTGAAGTAATCTAACTCTTTGGTTTAAAGTCATTGCAAAGTTTTTGATTGCTAGTCACTAACCTTAAATGACAAGTTACAAGCCCCACAGTTTCTTGCACTTGTTTAATGAAATGACTGTAGTTGTGGAGTTATAGTTGTACCATATTAATTGGTTAAGAACCTCGAGATAGCTTGGTTATAATTTATAACAAGCTCTCCTTTGTGTCGTCCTGGCGCGTTAGACGCCCACTTAAAGTTAAACAAATCGTCGTTAATGACCTAGATGCTAGTAGGAATGGTTAAATGTGCTCAAACTCAATTTACTTAAGTCTTGTCCGAAGAATGATACTAAGTCATTATAGTGGTCCAAGTGTGTAATTGATTAATTTGATTAAGTTTTAAGTGAGTAAGGGTTAAGTTTATCCTGACGAAGGTCTATGACTAGTCGTTTGAGTTGAAACTAATGAATTTAATAGAAACTAAGGAAGTATACTGGACCATATCTATTTTGTGAACCTTGAGAAGTGAGTTTTAAGTTAACTCTTGATTACTATGCTTAGAATGTTGAGTATCGGTATGCAAGGATAATACCACTATTATTGTTGATGGAGTCGTTAGTTTATGTGATTCACGTATCCTTGCATGACTTGAAATTTTATTTCGTGAAACAATAGTGCGTGAACGGTTTATGATGTGTTATGAATGTGTGTTAGTTTTGAAACATGGTCTAAACAGGAGTTTCGTATAAAGTAAGCTTTAGTTTCATGTAAATAAAGCATATCCTTTTCTGTAGTACCTTAGTAGCTCGATTGGGCCCTGTTTGGTCAACGAGTAAGTTACCCTACCAAAGACTATGTGAGATTATTCAATTTGTTTGTGTAGCATGTGAAAGTGATTTAGAAACGTTTCAATTAAGGTTGTGGATTCATTCTCGAATAGATCTAGATATGGTTTTTCTACAACGATTTGAGTGAATTTTGGAAAAGTTAAGAACACGTTTTTGAAAAAGTTTTGAACGGGGGCAAGTCTTCCACATATTATGAGTCTTGAAGGTCTCTAAATGGAACTGTCTACCGCTCTATCAGGTATTTTGAGTGGTACCAAGTAATAGGAGACTTGGTGTTTAGTAAAGAATATTTTGAATCGGGTTATGTGCTTTAAACTTGTCTAGGTTTAAACCCAAGTAAAGTGGATAGTTGGATGGCCGGCCCCATGGTGGAGGTTTCAAGTCTCCACGCCTCCCACTGTCAGGACTATGCGTCAAACTAATGTCGGGTATACACTCCACCTTTGTTGTCAGGGTTATGTTCGGCCCCATTGACAGAGGTTTCAAGCCTCAACACCCTAGTAGCGGAAATATATACTTTATTCTTTAGATTGATTGGATTTCGTCAAGGAATTGTTTCAGAGCGATAAAGTTTAGCATGTTGTTACCTCGTGTCTAAAAGACTATTGTGACAGTAAGAAGGATTGAGCAAAGTTTCTGCAAAACGAGAGTTCTATAAAAGGGTTATTTATTGTTGGATTTCCCATAAAGAATCATTTTGAAAGCAAAAAAAATTGGTTGTGTCCATATTCAAGCGTAAGGTTATTTAAGTACTCGTGGGATGAAAGTGCTTAGTGTGCTTTGATGTGATTGTCGTGGTGTCATTGATTACGTGAGAGTCATAAACTCCAAAATACGTGCTATGAATGTTTATGGGTTAGGACGCAGCGCAATGTTGATGCGACCGTTAAAATATTTTGTTTTGCCATTTGTGGTAGACCCTGGTGATTGTGAGTGTTATAATAACTCGAAGTTGACGTCCTAGACGTCGAGTTGTAAATTGTTTTACGTTTTTAGGCGAGTACACCCAACCAGGTAATGGGGAGTTCATATGGTATGAGTCTTTACTTCTATTTTTGGAAGAGAGATAGTACTATCGGTTCGGGTTAGTTGTTGCTCCGCGAAAGCGTTGAGTACTGGATTTGGAAATGCTTTTATGTATTATGATTATAACAGGTTTAGAACACCTTTTCTCATTTCGAGTTGTCCACTTTACAAAGGAAACTCCGCCGGATTTTCGAGAAAATCCTAGGTTATTATTTAAAACGCTTGTGCACCATAGTGTCGTTATAAATTGAATTTCACACTCTACGACATAGTCCAATGGGTGTACCGGTAAGAGAGTTGATTATCAAGTTTATCGGTCCATAGGTGATCATTGAAAGGATAATTGATTGTATTTGTAATGTATTCCATGTTTCTTAGTTACGATTTCGTATTAGTAACTCTTTACATGGTGCTAGTTGGAGTTCTAATTGAGACTCTAGACCAATAGATATGTAAGCCCCGTAGGGTTGAGAAGTGGATAGTTAGGGTTTTGTAGTCAAACCCCAACACCGACGAACTACTTGTAAGCACCAGGAAGTCCTGTGTTTTATGTGTCCCCATCTCTTGTTCATGTTATTGTTAGTTACGAGGGCGTAACTTCCTTTTTAGGGGGGTAGATTTCGTGCCAATTGGGTGTTTGGTGCTAAAAGTTGTTATGATTTCATATGTGACGTATACCTTAATGTCTAAAGTATACATAATTCGTGTATGATTGGAAGTTTTACGGTAAAGTTTTATGGTAAACCTTGTAATATGTTGCATGTTTTATTTCTTATAGTGTGAACATTTTTAGTTGAAATGGTTGTAATGTTGAAATGGTTGTATGTCTATAAGGGTGATCAAATGTTGCTATGAGGTGTTGGTTCTCCTTATTATGGTATGAATATATTAGTTGGAGTGATTGCTTGGTTATAAAGGTGATCAATTGAATTGATCTATGAGAAAGTGAATTAGTTGTCGGAGATGTTCTCCGAATTGATTTGGTTGTTGGAGATGCTATCCAGGTACAAAGTTCATAATACAGAATTTTTGAGTTCATTCTATCGGTTCTTAGCTCATTCAAAAGAAAACTTTTTAGAATCTCAATGAATTCTGAATTTGTCTTTTTTTTCTCTATCCGATAGTAGTTGGCTAACTTATAGAGTTAATGAGCTGTTTTAAAAAAAAAAACAAGAGTATAAGTTTGATCATTTGAGTAATACTTTAAGTTTCGGGACGAAACTTATTTTAAGGGGGGTAGATTGTAACACCCCGTATTTTTATATTGTTTAGTAATTATTTATATTATTATAGTTTCCAAAAATAAACTAAAATATTCTTTTATTAAATATATTTTACTTCTCACTAATTGACTTCATCTTAAAAGGGGTCAAAAGTTAATTCCTAAATTCCCAAGGTTAAGTACCTAACTACAATTATATTAGTATTATAAAAAAAAAAAAAAAAAAAGAAACGAAAAAAAAAGAGAGAGAAGAAGAAGAACGAAAGAAAAAGAAAGAAGAACGTTGTTCTTCATTCCTCTTTGTACTCCATCATCCATCTTCCTTTCTTTCTTTTTCTCCAACCTTCAACTCCATTAAAACTACTAGTTTCTCTATCAACCATCATCACTTCAATCTTGTTCATCTTTATTCAATAATTTTTTTAGTTTCTATGGGCAATTTCGAAGAGGAGAAACGGAGTTTTGGGGTGCGGTTTTCGGGTCGAAAATCGGGTCAAGGAGACGAAATTTCAGGTCTTTTTACACTCTTCTACATTCCAATCACTTTATTAATCAAGTAAGATTCTTTGTCATGTTTTAATTTCAGTTTTTGGTTTAATTTTCGAATTGGGGTTTTGTTAGTTTAGGGTTCTTGAGATAAATTGAATTGGGGGTTTTGATTTTAATTGTTTGGGATGAGTAATTGATTGAATAGAATGTTTATTTAGGTGTTTAGTAGTTAATTTAGATTACTGGATTGTTAAATAAACTTGTTGTTCAAAGAAATTGTGGTGAAGTTCGTATAAATTACCCGTCAGTTCGTAAAAGGCAGTTTTAAGCAATTTCTGGGCATTTTTAGCAAACATACTATTTCACAAAAGTTGTTCGTATCGAAATTTTACTCAGGATAGGCTCAAGAAACGCTTGATTTGGATATCGTAGGAGGAAGTTATGTCCATTTTAAGTTTCTGCTGAAATTGATAAAAAGTATAGTTAGTTTCGAATGTTTTAAGTTTCAATGTTTTCTTATGAATGTTTAATTAATGGACTTTGAGTGTCTAAAGTATAATAGGAATATTAATGTTGATTTAGTATATACAAAGATTATTAGTTAGTTATGTCACTTGAAGTAAGAGGCTCATATTTTATAAAACTAGAGTTAGTTAAAGCTCATTACTAGTTAGCCAAGTCTATTATTATTTATTGAATACATAAATGTTATTATGTAGCTTTTCAGTTCACTAAAGAGTCGTTTTGGAGATGGTTGTTTTGATGTGATTCGTAAGAGGTAAGATTCTTTACTCAAATCTTTAATAGTTATGAGAAAAGTCTACAAAAGATAACTTTCATTGTTACGAGAAAAGATTATAAAGGTATGTATCTCTCCTGAGTTGAGATTGGTTTTGAATAGGAGGATGTTCCTCCTAATACAGATAGTTGGTTTTGAATAGGAGGATGTTCCTCCTAATACAAACAGTTGGTTTTCAAACCTTGAATTATAGAATAGTTACAGAAAGAGATTTATGGATAGTTTTATGTTTTTGAAACGGTTGGGATTGCCATTGGGGCGTCTCAAGGAATTGGAACCTTGTCAAGATGTTCTCGACATTTCAGAATAGTTGGGGGGGACGTTGGATCGGTACCTCGGACTTAGATCTTCCGCTACGGTTTGGCCGTATGTAGGGTGTGCACACTAGGGGTCTTTGTCTAATAGTTATCCGGAGGGCCTAGCTAGCCCAAAGGCAAGGAAAGTTTGTTCCATTCCATAGATTTCATAACTCCCTCTTTGTGAGGGTAAATGAAAGAAAGGATTTGTTTTAAGGAAAATAAAGAAAGGATTTGTTTTAAGGAAAATAAAGAAAGGATTTGATTTAGAAAGGAATACAAGAAAAGGTTTGGAAAGAAAGGATTTGTTTTAAGGAAAATAAAGAAAGGATTGGATTTAGAAAGGAATACAAGAAAAAGGTTTTATAAAGCTTGCTACTTATTATTTTGATTTGAAAGAAGACGATTTGTAGAATATATTATTATCCTAGCTACCTGCATATATGTTTGGTTTTACTGTATGAATCTTGCTCAGCCAGATTGGCTGATACTACATGCCCGATATGTGCAGGTACATGAAGATCTTACATGTTGGGTGTGGGGTGTTAGGCCGAGAGCGACGTTCCACCAACTTTTACTAGTTAAAGTTATAGTATTCTTTATCCGTCGCATTATTTATCATTTTGGGATTTAAGGTTGTAAATATTACTTAAGTCTTTATTCGAGTTAGGTTGTAATAGTTTAAATTAAGTTTTAATTTAGTGTTGGTGCAGGTAGTTCTTCCTAGCGATTATTTTCGTAATAATCGTGGAATAACACGTTTGGATTTCGAGTAGTTAAACAGGAATTTCGTTGGTATTTGAGCTGGGTGGAGTTGTTGAGAATTTGGAATATGGATTGTTGATTTGTGATTATAACATGTTTTAATAATTCGGACGCCAGTCCTAAATTAAATTTTTGGCAGTCCATATTTCAAACGGAGCTCTGCCAAATTTCCTGTAGAATTTTAGTATCATTTAGTTTAGATAGTAACTCGAAATTCAGGGGTGTTATAGCGCGTCTTTCAAAGATAGTTTTCTATCCCTAAAATTCCAGAGATGAAATTTTACGGATCAAAAATCTGATTTTTGATTGAAGATAATGAAAATATTTATTAATATTAAATTAATAAATATTTGATTGGGCTTTTAAAATAGATTTAAAATATTTTATGGGCTTAAAATACAATTAATCATCATGAAAAATTAATTGGCCTTTAGAATATCATTTCAAAACACATTTTGGATTGGTTCTTTAGATTGCTCTTCCGTTTGGTTGCGCCAACTAATGCCGCGGTATGTGTCATCATTGGATCCTTAAATGGGGAGACACGATCATGTGTCTACAGAAGCCCCCACTTTGACTGAGGTTCAGGAAACCGATAGTCAAAGTATACGGCGTCGGGACGGAGCACTATTCTAAACGCTCTGCAGTTTAGAACTGATCTATAACCGCCGGTCTCTGCAAAACAAAGTTAGGCCCCGTTCTTTTGAACTTATTCTGCCTGAAATTAAATTAAATTAAATTAAATTAAATTAACTGAAATTAACTAAACTGAACTGAAATTAAATTAACTGAACTGAAATTAAATTAACTGAACTGAAATTAACTGAACTAAAATTAAATTAAATTAAATTAAATTAACTGAAAGTAGCTGAAATGAGAGAAACTGAACTGAATTGTATATTTAATTTTCTAAAATAACAATTATCGATAATAATCAATAAGTATTAACATAATATTTTCAATACTTATTATTATTATTATTATTATTATTATTATTATTATTATTATTATTATTGTTATTATTTATTATTATTATTATTTTTATTATTATTATTATTGTTATTATTTATTATTTATTATTTGTTATTTATTATTTATTATTTATTATTATTATTATTGTTATTATTATTATTATTATTATTATTATTATTATTATTATTATTATTATTATTATTATTATTATTATTATTATTGTTTTGTCCACTTGTCCAACAAGTAAGCTGTAGGCTTAGCTTCCTTGTCAAGCAAGTAAATTAGTATCTTGAGTGTTCTTCAGATGGAGACTTGTGCAACAATGCCTGAATTATAGCTTAATCCTTAGCCTTGGCTTCGCTCCCGAACCTGCACAAAGGGACCCACCCTGGAGGTTTGGGTGGTGGTTCCCCCTCCGATGCTTAAGTCAGTTATCAGGAGTTGAAAGAGAAAGTAGAGATAGAAAGAGAAAGTGAGAGAGAATTTATCGAGTAACTTTTACACTGTTTGCATTGAATATGTTTTCTCCCCGATTTCAGGGTATTTATAGTGATAGCAAGTTGACAAAGCTAACCTTAAAAACTGACCTACAATAGTGGCCTCCGATTGGCCGAGGAATCGAGATCATGACACGTGGCGACCATGACCGGGGGATGTCTATTACCCACTCTCTTTCAGCCATTTGGCACTGCTGGGCTCTGACTATTGGGCCAGAAATTCAATCCTTTTACCCAACTGAGCATAGCCCAGAGACTAAGCCTTACTTTTATTTTAAATAGGATGACACGTGTACGGCTCGATGAGCCCATGTGTCGTTAAGGGAGCCGTAGATATTAGGCTACAACATTTGCCCCTAAAAGGGCTTTCACTGTCAGCCCATCTCGACCGTTAATGCCCTTTTACCCAAGGTAGCTTTTTGTTGGCCCGTCCGACGGTTACGACCCGTTATACGTAAGGTAGGGTATTCAAAATGAAGGAAATGACGCGCCCTTTCTTGTGTTATACCGGTCATATTAGACCGTGGGACTCCCCTTTTCGGTCATTCTTGACCGGCTCAAGTAAGTTTCTTATTCCTCTATAAATATCCTTGGTGTGAAAACATTCAATCATTTAACACCTCGAACAAATTTTTCTAGAGAGAGAGGCTCTGCAATTTTCTAGAGAGAGAGATCGTCCAACTTCAAAGATCCTTCACCGAATTTCCCAAACGTTCTTAGGTATCGTTTCTTTGATCCTTTTTATTCTTCTTTATTCTTTATTTTTTCTTAGAAAATCAATAAAATGGAATCATCTTCGTCAAATAATCCTAGCCGACCAAGAGCTTGTCTTGACCCTAGAACCGATACTTCTTCTTCGGCACATTCTTGAGTTGGGCCTCTTCTCGGCCGAGTACATATTTTTCATAGTTTTGGCCGAGAAAGTCGACGACCCGGCCTTTACCTGTGCGTGGTAATCCGGCGCGCGTCAAGCAAACGGCCCGTCTAAGACGAAAAGCAATAATTCCGTCAAATAGCTCGGATATGGAGGAATCGACCGGACGAGTGCCAGATGAGGCAAGAGAGGTCCAAAGTGCTCAGTCCTTGGACAGGCCTCCGTTTGACCATGATGCAGAGACTTCAGAAATAAAAACTGAGACCAGTACTTATGGCCGGGACGCCGATATGGAGGAGATCGGCGAAGGTAATAATGGTAGCGATCCCGAGGCCGCCGGAAGAATCCGACGAGGCCTCTACCACCTCGTCGAGATTAGAAAACGTTTAGGTCCCCTTTCCGATCCCGGCTTCATTTTAGTTAACCGTAAGTGATTAGAGAAACCAGGACCAGACCCTAATTTCTTGTCGTCGGGCTTCTCCTTTGTCATTCCTAATAACGACGCGACGATCCTGAGTGCTCCCAGGAGCCATTTCGCCGTCTATAAACTGGCCTTAGATGCTGGATTGAGGTTTCCTCTTCACGACTTCATAGAACAAGTGTTGCAAAGACTACCACATCGGCCATAACTAACCTGGCACCAAATGCTTGGCACAACATCCCGACGTTTATTGCCGCCTCACGAGCTACGCGGCCTAGCCCTTTCCCCTTCAAGCCTTTACCCATATCCATTATGCGTCCAAGGTACCTGGGCTATGGACGAGCATGGCTCAAAGACGCGAACCGGCCCGTGCTTCATGACAAACTGGGGGAAATCGTCAAAGATGCACGATTGGAAAGCCGATTTCATCTTTTTACGGGCATCCAAATGACTATGTCTCGTAGAGCTACAGATATTATAATAGATCCGTCACAAATACCGGACGAAAGCGGCCCTGGCCGGAGCCGGAGGACGAATTGACGAGGAGGTGGTGGAGTACTTCAGAGTGAAGGAGTACTCTGCACTTGGCCACGATCTTTTAAGGGACCGTCCAACTAGATACCCTTTAAGGAGATGTTTTACCAAGACGACTTCTCGTCGCCGTCGGCTTGCGGTTGGCCGAGGATAGAGGTATATTTAAAATCATCCAAGTAAAACTCCTCGTCCATAACTCATATAACGGACACACATATTTTTTTTTTGTATTTTCAGACTCGCCAGGCAACGCCTCAAACCATCTTGGACTGGAGAAATCAAGATGTCCCACTTACAGATAATCTGTGGAAGGAGTATGCAAAGAGCAACCCTAAAAAAGGGCGGAAACAAAGGGTAAATTTTTTTTTTTTTTTTTTTTTTGCTCGCCTGGAATTGGTATCCAATTCTTGGACGTGGGTCACTCCAAGAAGGAGAACGCCCGTACTTGACGGTCCAGCCCTGGGCTTTCCACGCCGTCCAAGAATTGGTGTCCACTCCTTGGACGAGAGTCACCTTAAAGAAGGAGATCGTCCCGCACTTGGACGGTCACCTCTTTGGGACCATGCTCGCCCAAGAACCGGTACCCAATTCATGGACGAGAGTCATACCAAGAAGTAGATCGTCCGTATTTGGACGGTCACCTCTTGGGACCATGCTCGCCCAAGAATTGGTACCCACTCTGGGACGAGTCATCCCAGAGAAGGAGAACGTCCATACTTGGACGGCCACCTCTTTGGGACCATGCTCGCCCAAGAATTGGTACCCAATTCTTGGACGAGAGTCATCTCAAGAAGGAGAACGCCCAAACTTGGACGGTCACCTTCTTGGGGCCATGCTCGTCCAAGAGTTGGTGTCCAATTCTTGGACGAGAGTCACTCGAAAAAAGGAGAACATCCGTACTGGACGTTCACCTTCTTGGGGTCATGCTCGTCCAAGAGTTTTGCACCAAATCTTGGACGAAGAACAGCCAAGGAAAGAGATCGTCCGGACTTGGACGGTCACCTCTTTGGGACCGCTTCCGCCTGGATTCTTGCATCCAATTTTGGGGCGAGGGCCGGCCATAGAAGAACGTCCATACTGGACGGTCACCTTCTTGGGGCCACACTCGTCCTGGATTTTTGCAATAGTAATTATTTCTTTTGTGGACGATCAATCTCGATGCCTTTACTTTTGCGAAAAATGCTCCTACAAACAAGCTTCCACTGGGAAGTCGCCCTCGTCCAGAAGAGGCCCACTACGGCCGCCGACCAACTTTCAAATGGGAAGCCCAAGGGCTTTACAAGGAAGAGGGCGGACAAGGCGGTTCCCGCCGCCGAGAGTGGGAAGAAAAGCATGCCTCCCCACAAGCCAAGGCTCTTAAAAAGAGAGCCGCCAATCGCCGGATCGGCCGAGGAGGTAAGGGATGCACACGCAACCGTGCCGCCGCCGGCTTTTGCCGCCGACTCCGCGAGGTCAACCTGCAGTCCGCCTTGGCTCTGTCATACCGGATCTGATGCCGCCGCCGAGAACTATCCAGGGTTCAGGCTCGCAGGCAAAGTTGGTGCCACATGCCTCTAGCCGTTAGGATGGCATCAATTGTCCGGTGAGTCGTATTACCCCCAACATAGTTAGGACGATGCGGGTCGGTGGACGGTCCATGAGTCCGTCCAATAGACAAGCCATCATCTTCCCCTATCAAGATAACCGACTCTCCCCTCTTTCAGATAAGGGCAAGGGCCCCGCTATTCCCCCAACTCCTCCCACCGCCGATTCGGACGAGGAGTCCTCTCCCCGCTCTTGCCAAAAATGTCAAGGCCGGAGAAAGAGCGGCCGAAGCAGAGCTCTTCAAATGCTTCCCGAATCCTACATCAAGGGATTAAGGGGAGCGTCCGCCGGCATGTGGGCTACATGTCTCAACCTACGCTGAGGTATTGCTTTATGACCGCCTTGTTTTATACTTGTACAAATTCACTGGGCAAATCGTCTAATAACGTGATTTGTTTTCTTCGCCCTGCCTTCCGGCTCGCAAAGATACCAACCGAAGATTGGGCGAGGAGCTTAGAAAAAGAGAATAAACAAATGTCCATTTGGCGACTACGGCAGCATAAGGCCATCCATGATATCGAGATGGCTAATACTTCCATCGTCAATCCCCTCGAGGCTTTGGAGAAGAGATCGGCACTCCCGGGAGTCTCGAGAACAAGAATCACCTTGTTAAAATCAACCAACTTATATTCCGGGAGCAGATCGTCTAAGGATGATCATGGACGCTCTCTCGCCGAGTTGAAAGGCGAAAGGGATGTCGCTCTTTATTGCCGCCGCTGAGCCGAGAAGAGAAAACATGCACCTAAGGGCAAAGACTGCCCATCTCGAAAAGGGAGGCGGCCAAGTCCTTCGACGATGCCAAGGAAGGGCTGAAACAAGTCGTCAAACGACCAAGGACCGGGGCCGCCAAAGCCTTTGGGGATGCCGGGCCGAGGAAGCCGAGGTCCCTGCCTTCGTTCGTCGCCCCCGAGTATCAAGAGAGCGCTCATCGGGCTATGGTATGCGCCGAGGAACCTCCGGAGTTTGGAAGAGTCGACGACGAGGCCGCCGCCGAGGCGGAGACCCCTAAAGACGACCAAGAAACCCGCTCGAAGACGAAGCCTAAGCTTTGGTTTATTTTCATGTTTCTTAGCTTCCTCGCCGTATCTTTAACTCTTCAGCCTCCTACGTTGTAATTCTTTACAAATTATATATGAAAGAGTATTTTTGCCAATCTTCTCGCCTTTTATCTTTCTCAATTCTAATTTTGACTAAGTATAGTATCACCTTCGTCTCCAACAATCGGACGACCGCTTCCCCTCGAAGAGTACAAAATTCTCCCGTCCGAAGCAAAATGTGAGTCGTCCTAAGTACCAAAAGAGGCTTGTTCGGGGATTGCCATCCTAGGATCAACGATTTCCATCTTCGTCTAGGATCGAACGATTACTAATTTTGGACTAAGGTCACCCAATGAAGGAGAACGGCCCATACTTTGGGACGACGCCTTCTGGGGCCATCTTCGCCTGGAATTGGCCTCCAATTTTTGGATTCGAGGGCCACCCAATGAAGGAGAACGTCCATACTTGGACGGTCACCTTCGGGGCCATTTTCGCCCCGGAATTGGCTTCCAATTTTTGGACGAGGGTCACCTGAAAGGGGAAAACGCCCATACTTAGACGGTCACCTTCGGGGCCATCTTCGTCTGGAATTGGCTTCAATTTTGGACGAGGGTCACCCAATGAAGGAGAAAGGGTCCATACTTAGACGGTCACCTTCCCTGGCCACCTTCGCCCGGGGCCATCCTGGTTTTTGGACGACCTACTCTCCTTAGCCTCGTCCTATAGGCTTCATTATCCCCGCTCTGGGCTTAGCTCAATCGTATATTGAAGTGGAGCCGAAGTCCAAGAGGAGTAAGGCCCACCTTGGCCGAGCCCGGCTGCGGTTATGGGCGAGCGTGAGATACATGTTTTAGCTTGGCCTCAGGGGCGCAACACTCGTGACTAAGTAGCGATCCCTGACTAGGGGTCCGCACTACCAGCCGTGAATCCGTAGGCTTTTTGAAAGTAAGTATCCTTTCCAAGGGCTTATTTTCACGCCTTCTCTCGTAGACTTTGACGTAACCTTACTAGAGGTTTTGACAATTCTGACGGCCATATATGCTTACTAAATATTTGGCCGGGCCTCTTCAGAGGGAGTGATGCTCGGCGCAATGCGAAGTACCCCGACGCCTCGCTATTGTTTGTATTTTTTGTCCAATTATTGTATTGTCACTTTTAGACCAGTAATTGATTTAATGCCCCAAAGTGAAGTAAATCGGGTGAAAATAAACAATAAGATAAGATAGTAGGAATCGTATTATATGGGATTTTGCTCGGCTTTGAAAGCCAAGATGCATGTATACAAATTTCTTTTCTTACTGACATGTGCCGTGGCACTT
>CANSNZ010000300.1:87500-153718 GCA_947646795.1 Beta lomatogona | reverse complement strand
AATTAATTTTATTAATAAAAAAATCTTTTACAAAAATAATCTTTTCCCAAAGTGTTTTTAAATATCTTACTACTTCTTTTCTAAGATCGTTTTTTAATAAAAATGTTTTTAGAGATCTCTTAGCTTTCGAGCTTTATTCTGTCTATTGCACAATTTTCTGATTTTTTTATATAATACAGTAAAGTGGCAAATAGTGGGGATAACACTGGATAGCCTAGGAGGATCTAACAAAAACCACGGCACAAAAACACAAAATCCTCATAACTCTCAGATCTCCCTAAAAACACTCGACACACCAAATTCCCTCAAACCACAATCACTGGACACCTACAGCACCTTCGCCATTCATCCATCCAAGTCTAACACTCATCATTATCAATCTACACTCCATCCTACACGCCACGTCACAATAACTACATCACCCTCTATATTCATCATCACAACCCTGGCTACGCTACACCTACACCTATATCCATCACCGACTCATCATCATTGATCATCATCAGCATCTCATCAATTATCACAATTTATCATCTCCTAATAACACAAACCCACCGCCTAATCCACTACTATAAATTAATACTTTTGCGCCTAACTACTCTAATTCTTCTACTGCCAACTATAGTTTGACGCAAAACGTAACGCAAGATTCAATCTTTTTTTTATTAACATATTATTTTTTGTGCTTGATTGCAATATTTATCACTTTGTATTTATTGCTAAATAAGACCTAAATAAATGTTCTAACTAATTCAGATAATTTGGACAACCTACTAGAAACCCATTAATATTGATTATCTAATAACATACCACTAAAAAATAGTCTTTTATGAGTTTCTTGAACCAACCTAGACTAAATATTTTTAGGGTGCTTAAAATATTATTTTATTATTCTTTTGCATAAAATCTGTAATGAATCGATATTTAGTAGAGGCCAGCAATGAGCAATATAGTTCATGCCTGTATTATACCCTCACCCACGAACTCGATCTATGGTTCATTTTGACCATCTATGGAGTCGGGATGGGGAAATCTACATTGGAGAAGTCGCAAGATGTCCCTACAGTCCAATATCCAATTAGGTTTATAAGTCTTCCTCTAAAAATTTATTGGCGACTCCAAAAACATATTTTAAATAAAACCTTAACAATGGGGTAGTCAAATAAACGCGCTCACACCTCGTGTAGGCATAAAGGAATAAAAATCCACGCCTATAATTTGACAACTTCACTGGGGAGGATTTAAATTTTTTTTTTAATGAGTGGGTGAAACTTGAAAAATACGATTCATTCTCTGTTTATGCCTTTGAAAAATATATTGTTTTGCATATGCATGGCTATTTTCCAGCCACCATAAGGACAATCTACCTTGCCCATTAGCACATGTTTTATGTGTGAGGTCACCCCCGGGGTTTGCGCTTTGTCCTTCCAAAAAGCTTCCCGAGCGATAGTGTTGGATATTAGTCATAAGCAAACCTACCCAACCATGGCATTGTTCTCTTGTTCCTGACTTGAGAACTGGAGGGCATCTTACACGTGGCGACCTCTTTAAACGAGGGGTACGAAGCGTGGGATCAATATCTTAGTCATGGACCCTTTTCGGGTCTTAACCTAAACTTGACCATAGTTGAACATAGAAATGGACTTTAGGTTGGAACTTTGCATATTATTATCCTACTTGTGCGTATTTGAGTGTGCGTGCCTTTCATTGTTTTGTGTTACACGAATTCAAGTCATAATTGTCGAACGAATCAATTAAGCTTATCCTACAAAATTGGCACTCTACGCGCATGTCTACGCCTCCACGCTTATCCTTGTCCGCATCACACGCGTTGGTTTGCGTTCCACTGTGCGCGTCGGCGCGCGCTGTTTTTCGGCCTTGTTCTTCTGTGCGTCCCGTGCTTGTTTTATCGTTCACCGCATTCTCCTTTTGTAACTTTGCATGCTATGGGCGACTTGCGTTAGTCGTACTTTCCTTTTGAGTGGCGCACCATTCTCTTGCTTGGCCTAACACACACCTCTCCCCTTTCCTAGGATAATTAGGACATTTTATTTTCTTTCTTTCCTTCAATTCTTTTTCATCTTAAAAAAAAAAAATCATCTCAAAAATAATTTCAATCTCTAATCTCCTATCTATTTCGAAAATTCTATCCCCATCCTTTACCAAACTATATCTCCCATCTTTTTTGGAAAATTCATCCCCATCTTTTTTTTTTCAAAAAAATCATTCTCCTATCTTTTTCAAAATTTTATCCCATCTTCAATCTTCTATCTATCTCAAAAATTCTATCTCCACCTTTTTTCAAAAAAAAAAATCTCCATATTTTTTTTATCCTATCACATATCTTTTTCAAAAATTTATCCATCATCCTATATCCTATCTTTTCATGTATATTATCCATCCTTTATGTGCACATCATTTAGGATTACTTTTAGTGTCCATCTTGTTGTAAAAGTCTCATCCACTTAGGAATTATAACTTCACTAAAAGTCCGTCTAGCTCATATGTCTAGGTTCATCAAGTTCCACTCCATTTAGAGTTCTTCACCTCATCTAACGCTATCCATGTTAGGAGTCTTAACCTTGTCTAGGTTCACCCATCTAAGAAGTCTAGGATCGTTAGAGTTCTTGCCATCTTAGAAGTCTATTATCCATAGAAATCCATGCATAAAAGGAGTCTAAATTCATTAGATGCCCGTGCATCTTAGGAGTCTCGAATCCATTAGAATTCTGTTCATCTCGGGAGCTTAAAGCCATTATAGTTCTGTCCATCTTAGGAGTCTCGAATCCATTAGAGTTCCTCCCATATTAGAAGTCTAAAACCATTTGAATTCCATTCATTTTGAAGTCTAGGTTCACTAGAGTTTCATGCATATTAGGAGTTTAGCATCCTTGAAAGTTAGTCGAATCTAGAATTCTAACGTCATTAGAAGTCTATCAAATCTAGGATTACGAAGTCATTAGAATTTCGTATCCATTAGGATTTGCATTCATACTAGAATCCTTTTGCATTGCATAGTCCATCGTTTATACACCTCATGCATAATTACGGTTCATAGGCATTTAGGAGTCTCATTGCATTCATACTATCCATTTCATCTCATGCATTTCGCATTTAGTAGTCCTGAGCGACAAGCGATCTGATTGCCTCTTTCAGGGTATGTAGGTAGCCCTTTACAAGTTCGAGCGCATAGATTGAGTCATGCATACATGCATCAAGTCTAGGTACATTCAAAAAAAAAAAAAATCATCATGCATATAGGATATTCAATTTCGTTCCTAGAAGCTCAACTCTTTTAAAACAAACATACATTTCCCCATTTCCATTCCTTTATCTCCATCATCACTCCATTTCTAATCTCCGTTGGATGATCCATTACAGGATATATACAATATGTCAAACACGCCTTAAGAACAAGTTGATGAGTTGAATGGTACACTCTTAGATCTTGTAGCACGTGTTGCTAGACTTGAGGCACATTATAAGGCACCACATAGTTTTACTTGCAATCACGATCGCCCGACAAAGGATGAATGAACTACATGACATTACCCAACGCAGTCCGTTGATAAACCCTTCCATCAAAGCAATCCCCGAAAGCTCGCCTCATGCTAAAGAAAGACGTAAGAATTACTGATGTCTCACCTAGCACCCAAGCATCTCCTGAGATACATTCTAGACCTGCACCAACTCTTACCATGCCTAAAAGAAAGCCTAAGGGAGTTCATATCCTTACACATGAGCTATGGTGCTATATTCGAGTATCTTCATTTTAGAAAATTGCTCTATCCTATAGGACCCACTCCATATCCTAAGGAAGACGAGAAAAGGGCCAAATTAGGACAAAAATGCCTATTGCAAGTACCATAGAGGAAACAGGACATAGAACTAATGATTGCTTTATAAGTTAAAGCACCTTATTCACAACATGATAGAAGAGGGAAGACTTCGATCCTCTCGAACGAGGTCCCCAAATAAGATAGAGGTCGGCGACATGGGTACAAGGGATTATTTAAAACCCCGACAGCACTGAAACCCCACTAAAGATGACCTATACTCAAATCTTTCACCAACTCCGCGCTAAAGGTGCGATTTCCGCAATTGGACCCCTAGAAGACCCACCTAAAGAAGAAAGAAATCCGATGTGGGATGAAGGCTCCTATTACGAATATCATAGGGGGAAAGGTCACCCTACCGAAAGGTGTATGAGCCTTGAGCGAATATCCAAGACATGATCGATGACAAAAGACGCAATTGCTATCCGATCCAGTTACAAAGATGCAGCCCCCAATCCCAATAGCATATTCATTAAAACACCTGGACTCGCTTAGTTCCGAGTTAAAAAAATATATACACCTCTTCTCTTTTCATTTAGAAAGAGACCTCATGAAGATTGAAGCAACAAAGCTGTCTCGTCACGTGATGTAGGAGTCCAGGACTTAGGATTTCATTTCTGTTTCATCTGTCTCATTTTACCCGGTCTAACATAGGATTTCCCTTTTTATTACATGTACTCATAACTTTGAAATAATATATGAGTATTTCGTTTCTAACCTTGCACTAATGAGCATCAACGGAAATCCACGATTGTCGCCTGTAAAAGAAATGAATTTCTAATTCTCATGACTATTCTAATAAAGGCAATGAACAAGCTGGCATATATAAAGAGGAATTCCTCCGCTTCCCATAGCGATTTCTCCAATCCTTATCATGCATAACACCCCTCTCCCTTTAACCTACCTCATAGGAAGTACACTTGACAACAATTCAATGTAAAGGGGCGAGTAAAAAAGAGCACCAAAACAAAAATAAAAAAGAAAAAGCAAAAGCGAAATATGACAAAAAAATTAAAAAAAGTGCAAAAATATCGAATAGTAAAAAGAAGAAGATAAGCCCGGCAATAGCTTCGTCAATTGTACTTTCTTTTACCTTCAACCTTCAATTCTAAACCTCGAACTTCATCAAAGGCCTTGACCTCCACAGCCGAGGTGAAATCGGTTAGCTTTTTGATGTTCTCATTTTTATAATAATTAATTAGGCTTAATTAGAAATGTTAGTGTTATTTGAGTTCTAAACATGCTTTACTTTAACTAATTATGTTTATTAGTTAAGTAGAAGTAGAACAGTGAATACGTTCGCGTTCATCCGGAGATTCTGGCGCAGCGAAATTGTTTTTTTCTTATTATTATCAATCTACAAATTATTTTCCAGTGATTCATTTTTTGTTGGATTGCAAACATCTTGAAGTTTAATCCTACCAATTTTGGTGAGATTTCATGGAGAAACGAAGTTGCAGTAGCCTTTCAATTGAGGCGTCGGTTCTGGATCAGTTTTACGGTTTTGCATAACCGGTTTTTATTTTGCTTAGTTTAAGTTGTATATGGGACGTGTGATGCATGAGGCAGCAAGCTAATGTGGACTCTTGAAGGTGTTGTGGGTTTTCCCTTCCAAGCTAAGGAAACTTCCCACTTGCTTTGTGTGTCTTTGCCCGATATTCCAACAATGACCCTATTCACCCATTTCATCTTGTTGGATTAGCTAGCTTTAAGAGATATTTGTTGTTTAATTGCTTTGTTTATTAGCCTTAGTGTATTAGATCTCTATGGTTGATCTTTTTAGTCTTCTTTGACCCTTGTTATATATATGTAATGTGGAAGATCAATAAAATTAGATTTTGAATGTTGAAATTGAGCTTTGTGCTTATTGAAAGTTTGGAGTGTAAAAGTCAGAAAGTTCCTCTTGTGATTAAGAAGTGAACTTAATCTCGAAATCCTTTAGTTAAGTGAGTAAAAGCTTAACATAAGAGAGAGTTAGGATAATTAGTGAGTGAAGCTAATAAAAAAACTCTCAAAACCCTCCTAAATCAATTTCTAGGTGAGTGAAGCCTCCAAGCAGATTTAGAACCCTTAAGCAATCATAAGTGAGTAAAGCTTGTGAGAACTTAAGCAATTCTTTTAGTTTTTAGGAGTGATTCTTTCGACTAAAAGTCTATATCCATTATTCATTCATTTTCCGCTGCATTGTGTTATTGGTTCTCTTAAACACACGTAAGAGTACAAACCAATTTCGCATCGGTTAAGTAGAAGTAGAACGAAGTGAAGACGTTCACGTTCATCCGGACACATGCGAAATTGGTTTGTACTCTTACGTGTGTTTAAGAGAACCAATAACACAATGCAGCGGAAAACGAATGAACAATGGATATAGACTTCTAGTCGAAAGAATCACTCCTAAAACTAAAAGAATTGCAAGTTCTCACAAGCTTTACTCACTTATGATTGCTTAAGGGTTCTAAATATGTTTGGAGGCTTCACTCACCTGGAACCGATTTAGGAGGGTTTTGAGAGTTTTTATTAGCTTCACTCACTAATTATCCTAACTCTCTCTTATGTTAAGCTTTACTCACTTAACAAGGATTTCGAGATTAAGTTCACTTCTTAATCACAAGAGGAACTTTCGGATTTTACACTCCAAGCTTACAATAAGCACAAATCTTAATTTCAGCATTCAAAATATGATTTTATTGATCTTCCACATTACGTATATATAACAAGGGTCAAAGAAGACTAAAAAGATCAACCATAGAGATCTAATACACTAAGGCTAATAAACAAAGCAATTAAACAACAAATATCTCTTAAAGCTAGCTAATCCAACAAGATGGGATGGGTGAATAGTGCTGCTTGTTGGAATGTTGGGCAGCACACACAAAGCAAGTGGGAAGTTTCCTTAGCTTGGAAGGAAAGCCCACACTACCTTCAAGAGTCCACATTAGCTTGCTGCCTCATGCATCACACGTCCCACATGCATCACACGTCCCATATACAACTTAAACTAAGCAAAATAAAACCGGTTATGCAAAACCGCAAAACTGATCCAGAATTGACGTCTCAATTGAAAGGCTACTGCAACTTCATTTCTTCATTAAATCTCACCAAAATTGGTAGGATTAAACTTCAAGATGTTAGAAATCCAACAAAAAAAGAATCACTGGAAAATAATTTGTAGATTGCTAATAATAACAAAAACGATTTCGCTGCGCCAGAATCTCCGGATGAACGTGAACGTCTTCACTTCTGTTCTACTTAACTAATAAACATAATTAGTTAAAGTAAAGCATGTTTAGAATTCAAATAACACTAACCTTTCTAATTAAGCCTAATTAATTATTATAAAAATGAGAACATCAAAAAGCTAATTGATTTCACTTCAACAACCAAGAATCATTAGAAGCCAAAGCATACCTCTGTTAAACCTTCTCAGACAACCATGCATATTGCATCCTAATAAGCCACAAAAGACAAACCAAAGCCCGCTAGGTCGAAAACCCATAAGGGTGACTTAGGCAAAAGTCGGGGCACCTTCTCATTCACTTAGCTTTGAACTACGAATGGTCTAATTCCGCTCAAAGATACGTAGGAAACCTTACCCCGAGGTCAGACCGCTTTAAACCAAACCAAACTGCGTCATTATCCACCCTTGCCCAAGGCCTCTTCCAAATCAATGCCTAATTCATTGCAAATGGCACCAAAGCAAAATGCTCGGCCACCAATTAAAATGTTAAGAGCTACGGCGGCTGATTCCATCGTGGATACGTAGACAACCTCTTTTGAGGCCGGAGCCATGAGAAAAACGCGACCGCCCAAAAATCATGATTTTCTATGCTTATCCCTACCTTTTGAACTAGGCTGGGATTTGAACCTACATAATTAGCCCACCTTATTGCGTGAGTCAAGTCATTACGACTTCGCCTTTTTCTTATTCTTATCCCCTGTCGTTTTCTCGGCTATATTATCACTTCAAAGCTAACCTTAGCATAACCTTTCAACACTCGGCACTATAACAGCGCCTCATCCTTTGAGTGTTCCTTTAATTGGCCTTGCTTGTCTTTTTCACCTTAGGAACCCAATATGGAATCTTCGGTCGAAACTTCCACTAAGCGTGACGAGATATCTTCAAAATCAAGCAATCAAGATGAATACTTCATCGACTCCATGTTCTTGAGGGCTTTATCCTCTGGTCCACACGAAAATCATAGGCTCGAGTCTAGGCCTATTGTAGTAATGACTTCATTACGAGTCCATACATGAAACGTTGGGTTTTAAAACCTACAACGATACAAGATTGAACCTACTTTAAGGGTCCACTTAGGCCCTTGACATACAAACCTCGAAGCATATACAACTCAAGCGCTACAAAAGCTCGTTCTATAACGTATCCCAAATCGAACATATAATCCATTGAGTGCATAAAAGATCATTAGGCTCCATGTGTATATTGATTAGGATTTCATTACGAATCCATACATAATATTGTGGGCTTCGGACCAATACGAGATCCTAAGCTGTTTTGTGGGCTCACTTAGGTCAGTAATAATTACAACACGTTTTAAATCAGCCATAACTTACATGGATCATCCTTGGGGGCTTCCCATTTGTCCTCTTTCAAAAACAATTTTCTAAACGAAAAATTGAGCTTAGAGGATCTAATAAAAACCCACGGCACAAAAACACAAAACCTCATAACTCTCAAATCTCAGTAAAAACACTCGACACACTAAATTCCCTCATTACCACAATCCTTTGGACACCTACGACACCTTCACCATTCATCATCCAAGTCTAACACTCATCATCATCAATCTACACTCCATCCTACACGCCACCTCACCATAACTACATCACCCTATATTCATCCTCACAACCCTCGGCTACGCTACACCTACACCTATATCCATCAGCGACTCATCAATTCATCATCTCCTAATAACACAAATCAACCGCCTAATCCACTACTATAAATTAATACTTTTGCACCTAACTACTCTAATTCTCCCTACTTGCCAAATATATTACATGCGGCATACAACAATACATGAACAAGTTTATTTAGTTTGACGCAAAACGTAACGCAAGATCCAATCTTTTTTTTAAGACTCGTACAACTTTTGATCCAAGATCCGTACAAATCAATGACCCCAGACGGTGGTATAATTTCTGAGGGTCAACTAAATTAACTACCTTTATTTCATTTTTATTACTATCTTGAAGTTACTAACAGTTTATTCGTGATGTAGATTGTTAACGTATTCTTGCAATTGTAAGTGTTGTACATGTTATACTAACTCCCTGCGACCTTTTCTTCTCTTATTTTTTATTTCTTTTTATTAACATATTATTTTTTGTGCATGATTGCAATATTTATCACTTTGTATTTATTGCTAAACAAGACCTAAATAAATGTTCTAACTAATTCAGATTATTTGGACAACCTGCTAGGAACCCATTAATATTGATTGTCTAATAACATACCCCAAAAAAAAAGTCTTTTATGTGTTTCTTGAACCAACCTAGACTAAATATTTTTATGGTGCTTAAAACATTATTTGATTATTATTTTACATAAAATCCGTAATGAATCGATATTTAGTAGAGGCCGACAATGGGCAATATATTTCTGGCTGTATTGTACCACTTACCCCGAACTCGATCTATGGTTCATTTTGACCATCTATGGAGTCACGACGGGGAAATCTACATTAGATAAGTCCCTAAGATGTCCATATAGTTCAATATCCAATTAGGTTTATAAGTTTTCCTCTAAAAATTTATTGGCGACTTCAAAAACATATTTTTAATAAAACCTTAACAATGGGGTAGTCAAATAAACGCGCTCACACCGCGTGTAGGCATAAAGGAATAAAAATCCACGCATTGTGTCATCATTCCATGGAATCGAAAGGTACCCTTTCATGCAATTGAAAGCTTCTGACATTCCTCATTCCACTCATAGGATGCCTCTTTTACGAGCGGCTTAAATATAGGTTTACATCTCATAATGAGTTGTGAGATGAGCGTCTTGATATATTGAATTATGCGAAGAAATCCTCTTACTTCTTTTACATTTTTTTGGAGGAGGTAGCTCTTGAATAGCTTTTACCTTTTACGAGTCCACTTTAATGCCGTCTTGGTCGACAATGAATCCCAGCAACTTCTCCAAGTGACACCAAACACACACTTTTGAGGTTCGGCCTTAGATTGTATTTCTGATTCTTTCAAAGAAGGACCTTAATGCATGAATATGCCCCTCACGATCTTCACTTTTCGAATCATGTCATCTACATAAACCTCCACAATGTCGTGGATGAGGTCATGAAGGATAGTGGTTGCGGCCCTTTGATATGTGGCTCAAGGCATTCTTGAGACCAAAAGGCATAACTCGATAACAAAAAGTGCCCTACGGAGTGATAAAAGACGTCTTTGTCATATCTTCTTGGGCCATGAGTATTTGATTATACCACGAGAATCCATCCATGAAGGAAAACATTGCATGACCCGCTGTACTATCCACGAGAACATTGATGTGGGGTAGAAGAAAGCAATCTTTTGGTGATGCGGCATTCAAATCTCGAAAATTTATGCACACTTGAACTTTCCCATCCTTTTTAGGTACAACCGCTATATTGGCGAGCCAACTCGGATGCTTTACGGCTTGGATGAATTTAGCTTCAAGTTGTTTATGGATTTCTTCTTTCACTTTTAGACTAACCTCGGCTTCATTAGACGGAGCTTTTGCTTTGACTTAGGCTTGCTTTCGGGATGTAACGAAATGCGATGTTTTGCAATTTCTCTATTAACGCTAGGCATATTAGCATAAGACCATGCAAACATATCTACATACTCTTTTAACAATGCAATAAACACGAGACTATTCGGTTGGGGAGAGGGATGAACATATTTTGACTTCTTTTACGGCATTTTACGTACCAATATTAATTACAATGGATTCTTCCATGGGTTTTATATATGTTTCATTGCGTTAAGTGATTCATCATTATTAAATTCATTGTCCGAAATAACATCTTGCATGCAAATGTACTAAGATAATGGTTCACATTCAATTTCCTCATTTGTCGAGTCTTACATTGGGGTATCCAAGGTAGATTGGGTGGAAGATGAGCTATCGGTATGATATCCATCCGAAAGAGGTGAAAAGGTAGTTTCATAAGATGGATGTAAAGGATGGTTTCCTAAAAACATTTTAAATTCGATAGGCCCGTCTTTTGCACGACACTCTTTACTCCACTTATGTTCAATGCTTTCGCGGGAAGGGTATGATTAAAGACACCTTGGTCAAAATCCCCTTCCTCGGAGGGACTCAAAAGTGAAAAGTTTCTTAAGGACTCCATGTTCTAGATTATCCACCTTGTCATTTCCTTTTTTCATTTTTTGTTTTTGGACAAACCAACTTTTGATTAAGTCCATATTTCTAGCCTCATTGAAGAATATCTCCAATCCTGGTAAAATCTTGCTTTCCTTCCTACTAAGCCTAGGTTACGGGAAACTCGTAGTACGTCTCGGTATCTCCTTGCCGGATGAATTGACCATTGAGGGTAAAATAAAGCTCTTTGATGTTGCAGAAGTCTTTGCCCGGATCATATCCTAATCCATATCGGTTTTGCTTGTCTATTATGGGGGTTGGGTGCTTTATTCCCCTACCATCACGCCCTAATTCGGTTCCTGGATTATAACCCATCTTCATCATGATTTGAAATCCTTTCGACGAGAGGTTGCATGGCAAACCTTACGGGCTCTTTGACCGCATTTGTGGATATGGGTGAGGTGTTTGTTTTCTAATGGTAATTGGTCATCCTTAGAGAAGGGACAAATATCTTCTTTTTGGACCTAAAGGTAGAGAAAAAGAATTAAAAGAAACGAGAAGAAAGCTTCATATTGCCCGATAAAGAAAATTTTCGAAAGCGATTTTTCAATATTTTGATTGGAATGGTCCACCTTTACAATTTTGGTTTTTTTCTAATTTTATTTGACTATCTTGAGCGATTTTCAAATCATTGAGGATGAATCTGATTTTTCTTTCTTCCATTCCATGCTTTAATATTTGAACAAAGACTAAAAATATAGAGATTAGGGCTGTATCCCCATTAATGCGTCGATTCGACGATGCGGAAATTGCTCTGTGATGGCTGGCATCTCGAGTTACGATCACATTGCACGAAATACAATGGTTAATACATTTGATTCGAACCCGAAGGTTGCCTACATATCCCCATTGCTCCATTTGCATTTTATAGAGAATCGGACTCGGCGTAGTTTGTTATTTTGGAAAGAACTAAAGTTTTTTATTTGATAAAGCGTTGCACTCATATTGAGCTACCTACGTACCCCAGGTGTTACATAGGTGGAGTAATCTCACGGTGCAAGTGTACATGATAATGGGGATTCAAGCTGCACGTAGTTCTACGATACTAACGAGTGAAAGAATTTTTTTGATGGGCTAACCCCCTACGGGGAATTTTACCGAAGATTTTTCTCCTTCCGTGAGACGATCGAAGTAGCTTTGCGGTAGACAACATCTATGTTGGTGATTTGCTTGATGCGATTGCTTTGAGAGCATGACATTAGTTTGTGCGGTGACCATGCAGCGATGATAATGGCAATACTTGTGGAGATTTGACCCTACATGACTTGCCCCTTGGCGTCCAGGAAGTGGATGAATTCGACCTTGTTCAACCGGTTTGCAAAAGATATCAACTTGGGATTGCGGTCGCGGATATGACGACACCTTCCTTGCGGGTACTTCTTTGTTGGGTTGGACTAATGATGCCTCGATCAATCGGGCTTTGCACTTTGTAGTAAAGGTCACGGCATCGATCGGTTTCATGCCCAAATTGACGACAATAAGCGCGAGTTTGCTCGTATGCATTCCAGGGAAGTGGTAAATAGTGCACATGTGCTTTGGGGTTTGAAGTATACCTTGCTTAGAAGATGATCATACACCATACTTAATGGTTCATCTATCTTAGCATAAACCGTTGGATTTGTATTGGGAGTTTTAAGATTTTTTCCGGAGTCATTTTTCTTGCAATTTCGGAGTATCGATGTCGAAGCCATGCTTGCTCCATGTTTCTTAGAGGCGAGTGTACTTGATGGTAACCATGTGACAATAATAGAAGTCATTCGGGTTTCGCGATAATATAAGCATGAATTTCCGATCGGTAATAGGGACATGAAGGCTGGGCGCGGATGTAGCGCATCTCGAACAAAAGTGCGAGAAAGTTTCAAGGCGCTTTGACGCAAAGCGACTAGCTTGAACTTCTTGACATCGGTCTGTTTATGCTCGAGAGTCCAATTGTCGAAAGCTTGGCTAGCGTTTTCCCAACTAGCTCTATCTACATAATCTAAAGAATAGTACCGATCCGAGTGGTCCTTCTAAACTCTTGTAAAAAAGCATGGGGTAATCTTCTTCTGGTATGCCCACATGGGTGTTATGCATTCACAAAACCCACTAAGTGGACAAAAGGATAACCCTCCCATCGAATTTCTGAACTGTGGTAATTCACGATAGTGATCTTCATGTTGATATCTTGAAAAGAGAATCGGTGATTCGGTGTGAACCTTAGGACAAGGCATACTACATTAAAGTCCAGGTCGAAAATCGTCGAGTCCTAGGTCTCTTCTTTGACTCATTATCATCATTGTCTTCCATTTTCGGAGGATTGCCGATCCAGGATTCTTAGGTGCTTCGGATGATGTATTATGTGTGCCGATGCTTGGAGCTCCTACCTCTTCTTCATCATCCTCACTTGGTTCATATTACGTTCTGTTTCTTCGGCCCTTACATATGGTGTGGCGGTGGGATCCTATTCATCCATGAATTTTCGGGCCCCGCTAGCATACAATGGATAGTGTAACCATCCAACCTAGTTTAGATACAATACCGATTTCCCGGTGTTGGAGATGATCATAATTTATAGATCACTTGGAAATAGTCACAACACCCTGAGCAGGTGAGAAGCTTTACAATCGATTTAGAGTAGAGGCTACCGCTCTATTTTCATGCGGCCACGGTCTTCCTAATATGAGATTGAAACATGCTTGAATGTCAATGACCATGAATTCCACCTTTCTTGCCCTTTGGACCACATTCAACGAGGAGGTTGATTAAACCTAGTACTTCTCTCTTGGCATTATCATATGCCCACGACCACTTGCTTGGATGGTACCGGATCCTCTTTTGAATACCCAAGTCATGTTAGCACACGTAGAGGGCAAAACGTTGATTGTGGAGCCATTGTTGATCAATACTCTAGGTATCTCCCATCCATTACAATGTATAGTGATGTGCAAAAATTGTTGTGGTTGACATTATCGGGGAGATCATTGTTTGTGAACAAGAGAGTTCGATCTACCCCATGAATGAGCCCCATGTGTTATGGAAGAGTGTACGGGAGGCATCATTGAGATGCTTCAAAACGACCGCCCTATGAGGTTGGGGAAAGCATTAACAACTTCCAGATGGAAACATTAGCATTTACTTCTTTCATACGCTTGATAGCATCATCTTCTTTATTACCATCCTCTGTCATAGGTTCCTTGTTCCTTTCCTTCCTTCTCAATACCTCCAAAGGATTTTCATCCTCCAAATGGGATGGTTTAAAATGGCGACTGCTCTAGTTAAATGAGATATATCCACATACTCCTCATCACTAAGATCATCAAGGCGGATGGGGCGCCGTACTCCGGTGGTTTTCTCCACAATTGTCAAGACCGAAGAAGCATCTCCATCGGCATCGAGTCCAAGATGAAGAAAGCACCATCATAATCCAAGGTTCCACACATGTCGAGAGAATGGATCCTTATTGAGAGTGAAAGCGTGGTAATAAATTAGGCACTTGTAACCTGCGACTATTGACATTTCGTACATTTGAGGAATTGTCTTGTGGATTAAGCTGGATTGGATCGCATCCGTCGACACGAAGAGATTGCATTAATTGCAAATGAGGGTTTATGATTAGGAAGGGTTTTTTTGTGATGTTGGGGTGAGAGTTGTTTGGTTTAGTGGAAGTGTATCCTAAAGAAAGTTTTTCAACATCCACAAGGTTTTGAATTTGATGCTTGAGAGCCGTGCGGTTTTCAGTATTATGCCCGGACTTTGATGATATTCACGGTTTTGGTTCGGGTCATAACTAGGGTAAGGATTTTTAGGAGGTGGACGTGGATTCAAGGGTTGAATGAGATTGGCCTTTTTCGGCTTGGAAAGAGCTTGGGAATAAGTCATGTTCAAAGGAGTAAAGTTCCTTTGTGGTCGCAGCTGGAATGCGAGATGATGCGCCCATGGCATGGATCGCATTAGTTGTTTTAGGAAGCTGTTGAATCATTATTTGGGGCTCTTTTGTTATTTCCAAACATAACATTATAAGTGGCGTTGCCAGTAGGTTCATCTTTCTTAATGTCTCCCCTTTTCACAGCATCCTCGACTAGAGTTCCCGTAGCAATCAAAGCTTTGAAAGTCGGGAAATATTGGTACGACATATGCTTCGGTAGACGGGGAGAAGATTCTTCACAACCATTTGCAATTGTTCTTCTCCATTAGGCTTACTCATCATTTTGGAGGCTTTGTTTCTCCATGAGAGATGAATGAAGAAAATGTCTCATTAAGGTTTTGAGAAGTGGTCTCCAGATCCCTTCTAGTAACATTAATTTCTTCATTATATTTGTCTTGGTTTGAGAACTCTCGACTATGTCGGCCCAAGTGGATTTCTTTGTGTTTTCAAGGTTGAGGAACCAATGTGCTTTGCGGCACCATCTAAATCTTGTTGAAAGAGTTGAGCCATCAAAGATTCTTTCACTCCCTAGGGGCTCATTGCCCCTACATACATTTTTAGGAAATTAGTGGGGCTACCGGTCCCGTCAGCTTTGTCGAGATTAGGCATCTTGAAACCATGAGGTAAGCATGCCTTCGAGAAAAGTGTTAACCCATGAATGTCCATCCATGGTTCGGCCTTCATCATGCCTTTTAAGACTTCCTTGAGCTTTCGTACTTCTTCCTCGAGCTTAATGGGAATTTCTCTCTCATTGTTCATAGGCTCAAGGTAGAAAGGTGAAACTACTTCGACTCCGGAGGAGGAAAGGGAGGAGGAGGCATCCGGGCGCTTTGGCGCATTATGCCCAACACGGTTTGTTCAATATTATCTGTCCAGTCAAGCATGGCCGGACAAGTCCTCGGAGCTCGATCATTGGATCGGGTGGAGGGGTAGAGTTACTGTTGGTGCTCGTTGTTCGGAATTTCGGACATGTTGCGAGAGATGTGTAGCAAAGAATACAACTGGGTGTAGATAAGGATGACATTATCTATAGTCGGAACTTCGGCGAATCAACCTAGATCTGAGCGGGCCCCGGATAGAGTTCCTGTGAAATGAGATGAAAAGTTAGCACAAAAATGTGTCCAGACTTTGTTTCTTCTTTTTTTTGTGTAGGGAATGAAAGAAATGATATCTTTAAAATAATAATTTATTTTACCCCAATTTTAGTTCTCATTTATTAAAAGGCGTGAAACCTTGACTCTATCATTTGTTTTGGATTTTTCATTAGATGTTTTGACTTGTTATTATTACTTGGACCTTTTATATTTCGATTTCCATTTTTTAGACTCGTATTTTTTGGGATAATTCACAAACTTTTCTCAAAATCAATTTGATGATATCCTTCCATTTCCTGCTTGCTACGAAATAAGAGAAAAGAGGTATAACGAGGACTATGTCGTTATTTTGGCAAATTATAATGCCCCATATATCACCTTCTTTGTGGTTATCCGCATGTATTGATTGTTGTTAAGTCTTTGAAACCATAAAAGAAAATTTCAAATGCAAAAGGGGACGAACTCGATGGTTGCCTACATATCTCCATAGGTAGATTTGGATTTGGGGAAGAAAATTTTTCTTGTGATTATTCTTTTTGAATGGAGAATCGAGGCCCAACGTAGTTACTTTATATTGAAAATGAAATATACATATATATATATACATATATATATATATATATATACATATATATATATATATATACATATATATATATATATATACATATATATATATATACGTATATTACAATTTGCACTCGAAAATGAGTTGCCTACGTACCCCTTTTAGTACATAGTAGGAAAACTAAGATAGATGCATTACAACATTGGAATTTTTTTTTTGTTTTTTTTAGGGGATCAAGCCGCACGTAGCTCTACCTAGCAAATACAATATAAAAGCAATAACTTATTCAGGTACTTCCCAAACTTTTTCAAAATTCGATCTGCTGCGCGCCAAGCTAATGTATTCTCTGTTTGAATTCGTCTGTTCCACCTCTTAGGATTAGACTAATGTGAAGTACTCGGGTTCTTCTCAACCTTTTTCGGAGTTCAGTTTGCTAGGCGTCAGGCCATGTATTCTCCTGTTTGAATACATCTGTACCACCTCTTAGAATTAGACTAATTTGAAGTACCTGAAATGTACACTAACAATGTTAGTCAATGACTGATGAATTTTTCATTACATGTGTTTTTAGCAGGAAATGGAAGAATTTTTCTTTTTTTTTTCGAAAATGATTATCCCTTTTGATTTTATCTTTTTGACACAGTTTTTTTTAGTCAATTTTCTTTAGACTAGAGTTTTCGTGTTTTAAACTATACAATTTTAGTTACATTCTAATTCCTAAATAGGACACATTTTGAACTCGTGATTATGACTCTTTTCATTTTTTCATTTTTTTTGTCTTATTTTGGGATCATATTTTCGAAACAAGATTTTTTTTACAAAAATCAATTTTGTTTTTAAAAAACCAATTTGAATGAAAAGAATTATGAAGTAAATGTGAGTTTTTTTTTTTAAAAATGGGTGACACACATATTTTTTCATTACAATTATGATAAGTAAACAAGAATACTCTTAATATTTCAATAACCAATTCAGCTACAGTTAATGATTACTGAAATTTTGACTGACTGAAAACGGACTGAGGATTTTTTGAAAAGTTTTCACATTATTCAATAATTGAAATAAATAAGACATTTGTGCATTTATCCTTGTGTCCTAAAGGTTGACTAAAAGGTGATTCATTTATGGAGAGATTAAGATAAAGTGGCCTCGAGTCACTTCCATTGTGTCCATAAAGGGTGGACGCTCCTGACAGAGCCGGTTGCAATAGCTTGCGGATGCAGGTTTTACGCCCTTAATTTATTAATTTGTCATTCTAATATTCTGACTCTTGCAAATAGACAGAGGTATCAAACCTAATAAGAAAATGGTTTAAAAGAGTGCACGTGTATGGATCGATAAACTACCAAGCACGCGTAATTTTCACATAAGCATGCTATATACAAAAATTAAATTGTGAATAGCCATGATTAACTTTATTTTTATTATATATACATATGGAAAATAACGCATTGTTCGGGTTTAAACCTCTTATACTTCAAGTGGAAGTATAGTCCCCAGTGAAGTCGCGTGGTTCCAATTTTCTCTGTCTTAATTAACGGTCCGAATCCCACAAAAGTCTCTCATTGGACTATGAGTTTTAGAAAACTTTGAAGTCGCCACCCTATTAATATACGAATAGGGACGATTTATTTAATAAATAATTTTAAAAGCAATTTCAAGAAATATCATTTAAAACGATGATGACTTTATATGGATAAGGCTTTTTGAAAATTGGTCTTTCATACCATGAGATAGGGTTCGCGGTTTAGGTTAAGTGGTGCGAACGTATGTAACTCGTCTCCTCTTCCGTTCTACATAACGGGCTCTTGCTAAATGCATTATTTTCCATTTTAAAGTAATCATGGCTATTAAAAAGAAAGAAAATCACATAGTTTGCACATATACACATCCACCATTTTTATTTAGGACCAATATATCATTTGTACATGGTAGGTTTGAGCACTAAAGTTGCACTACGTACCAATCATTGCGGGATTGGAATCCACTCATGGATCAAAACCATCGTAGTTCGATCTTATGTCTCACCCTAAATGGCCAACTCCATTGGAGAAGAAAAGGAAATAATAGATAATGAATAACTCACCTTTAGAATTAAAACAAATCTATTAGGAATAAGGTAATCACTCCAATTAGTGAATGAAATGGGGTTAAGATAATCACTTTAATTAGTGATTATTCATGAAGGAGGATCAAGATAATCACCTTAATTAGTGATTAAAAATGGAGGTTAAGATAATCACCCTAATTAGTGATTATTCAAAGCTTAAGATAATCACTCTAATTAGTGATTAAATGAGAAAAATAATCGTCCTAATTAGTGATTTTTCAAAGCTTAAGATAATCACTCTTATTAGTGATTAAATGAGAAAAATAATCGTCCTAATTAGCGATTATTAAGGTTTAAGATAATCACTCTAATTAGTGATAAAATGAGAAAAATAATCGTCCTAATTAACGATCATTAAGGTTTAAATTAGTGATTAAATAAGAAAATAGTCGCCCAAATTAACGATCATTAAGGTTTAAGGCAATCACTCAATTAGTGATCAGGTGAGAAAATAATCGTCCTAATTAACGATCGTTAAGGTTTAAGACCATCACTCAATTGAGTTAACCGCTCTAATTAGCGATTGATCGAGGATTGAAATAACCACATTGATTAGTGATCACGTTTATGATTTTCAAGAGGTCTTAGAAGTTTGCTTCGTAATTCGAAGGCTTTTGAAAAATAATCTTAATTGAAGATTATTAAGTCATTTAGATAGAAATGATCAATTTGAGATCAAATTTGGAGATTGTGTTTGGCTAATTGGAATTTGGCCATTTAAAGCGAGACACGTGAAACGGCCTAAAATCAATTCGGAGATCATAATTACTGATCTAATTATGTTAAATTATATGATTAATCCATTTGAAGATGGAGAACAAATTTAAAATGTAAGATGGATCATCATACAATTTAACTTAGTTAGATTTGCAATTTTTCTATTAGTTGAGATTGGGTCATTTGATTCATATACTATGATATACTGGCCCAACATGTAATATTTGTAACATAGGTTGCTCATTTTATTCAAAAGGATTGGGGAATTATTTATGAAAATTATGCATAAACATCTCCATGTTTTTCAGTAATTGAGTGATGTAATAACTATTTACAATAAAAACTATTATTACAATAATATGTACAAATTCTATGATCTATACAAAGTCTTCAATCTTCTTCACCATGAGCTCCTTGATCTTCATCTCCTTGAATGGGCTTTGGAATTCATGTTTATTTGTAAACTTGTAAAATTTAGAGATTAATTAACCTCTTTGATTTTGATTTTTATGACAATTTTTATTGATTTTTATTTACATGATAAAATGAATCATTTTAAGAGAAATTTAAAATTTATTGACTTTTAATTCACATTTTCGTATGAAAACAAAACATTTTTATGAAACTTGAGTTAATCACTTTATTTCATTTTTCAAATTGCACTTTTGTTCTTGTCTTGACTTGTAAAATTCATAAATTTCTGTACAAAGCGTTAAATTGAGCATGTGATATATCTATGGATAGGTCAGTGAGTTTTTTTATAAGCTTTTAGTAAAAACTCGAATTATGGTGACTTTTATGCCAAAACTGGTCAAAACAGGACCTTTATTCAATTTGTTCTTTGAAATCCAACTTCTTGAACTTAGTTTGAAGTAAATTTTGGTATGAACGTTATAAACACTTTGAAAGACTAGTCTGAAAATATTCACTTGAATTGGACATTTTTTAAGACCATGTTTTGTTTTTTTCCTTAAGCTGAAGAAAAAATAACTATTCTGGAATTTAGTGATTTACATGAACGTTTTTTGTAAAAAAGATATAAAATTGTATAAAATACATATGAACATGATTTTTATATTTTTGGAAAGCTACTGATGTCTTCTTTAAAGTTGATATTTTTAGTTTAATCTATATGATTTTATTTTAAACATTATTAACAAGACAAGCTTATGTGGTACTTGGACAAAATCAGTTTTGCACAACAAAGTTGTATGATTTTTAATTATATGTACAAAATTCGTTTTTTAGAAATTTCAAAGCCTGATTTCTGGAAACATCTTGAACCTAATAGGAAAATATTACATCCTATAAACTATTCAGTTAATGCAGATGAAAAATGAAATGAAATACAAAATTAAAACTGACCATAATTACAACATCACATTTTCTTTTTATGGAGATGTTTATGCACAACTCTTCTTGATTTTTTTTTATGAAAACATGTTTTGGGTGATTAACAACAACTTGATTAAGAAAAATCACATAATCACATTGTTTCCTAAAAGTCTCGAGTTGACTATTTTAGGTGAGGTGATTTAAGCTTGGGAATCTATTAGGACTTCCACATACCCAAATCACTCCAAAAATTAAAAAATGATAAGAAGAAACAAGGAGAAAGTTAGTATGTGATTAAGAAGATAATCAAGAAAAAATAACAAGAGCTTCAACTTTACCTTGCTAGCTCAACGATGCACTTCCTTTTGCAAAGTTTTTCTTTTTTGTGATTTTCTTAATTTCTAAGTGAGTTTCTAAATCAACTTAATTACTAACTTAAACCCTTTTTTGTGTTTTTCTTTTGATGAACTTCTTTACTTACTAATTATAGCTTTTGCTTAGATGGAAAAATTAAGGAGGAGGAGTGTAGTAGAGTTAAGTGAAGTTGTGTGAAAAATGTTGTGTTAAGCTCAAGTTGTGTTTTGAAGTAAAAAATGGGGGTTATTTATAGGGAAATGGGGTGGTGAATTAGGGTTTGAAGAAGGAAAAAAAATCTAATTTTTCACCCAAAAAAATCCGATTTTTTCCATCCTAAATTACCTTAATGACATCACCCTAATGACATCATCAAATCTCTTTGGAAATACAAATATTCTTATTCTCTTTAGATTTTTTTCATCAATGAGGCAAAATCGAGAATTTCGAAAAATATTCTTTCCTAAATACATCCTAATACGTAGAAATACATCGAAAAACGTGAAAAGAGAAACTGACTGGATTACTGCGCTTAACGCAAAGTCCTGCGCTAGACATAGCACCGTGCGCTAGGCGCACAAGCCTGCGTCTGGCGCAGGAGCCTGTTGTGCGCTGGGCGCATGATCATGCGTCTGGCGCATGGTCATGTGCCTGGCGCACAGTTCGAATCTTCCAAAAAAAAATCGGATCCTTGGCTCTTACTGTAATACCCCTCATCATTGCTTTATTTGGATTTAGCAGGCTACTCATTCCAACAAGATGCATCTTTCTTTTAGGGAGCTCATTTCCTTTGTTATTCCATAGTTAAGCGCGCTTGGCTAGGAGTAGTCCAGGGATGGGTGACCTCCTGGGAAGTTTCTCACGGTGCGCATGAGTGAGGACAATTGTTGGCTCCGGATGCGCATCGGTGACGATATACTCGACTCCAGAAGAGTCGGGGTGTTACACTTACACTTTGGATTTGATTCTTATTCTTATTCTTTTTCATGATTCTTATTCCTTAACTAATGGATAAAAGAATGTGATTGGTGGTTAAAGAATATATTCTTATTCTTTATCTAATGAACAATGACTTGACCATCAAGAAAGCCGATTACTACCGATTTTTGGGATACGATTAAAATCCCGACGCCCTAATTGCGACTCGTTTTTTCGGTTTTCGAAAAACCGGCTTAAAACGATTAACGAGAACTCGTCAAATTAGTAAAGATGAGCATGATTATACTACAAATCATTTTATTAAACCGGTGGTTGTAGTTATTGACCACAACTTGGAAAGTTATATTTCTAAGCCGAAATTGCATGAGTAATACGCAAAAATAGAAAACCATACGGCGAAATGAAACTCGCATTTCGAGATGAAACGTGCCTTTGACGGGCGCGCACTCCACGATGCATGACGATTTTCGTTATTTTTATTTCTTTTCAAAATCTTTATTTATTCGAAAAAGGGGTTCAAAATTTGGTGTCTGCAGGAAGAAAATATAACATGGTGAACTAACTATTTAATGCAGACATATAATATATGCCCATTCCTATACTACCCATCTCTCACAAAATAATTAAGTAACCAAAATAAACTAGAAGTATTAAAATAATTAAATAAATAAATAAGTAATTAATATATACATTTTTCGAATTTATAAAAAAACGAAAAGAATCGAAATAAATAAAAATGAATAAGTTTGAAATTTTCGAACCAAATAAAAAATTTTCGGACTTTACAATAATTTGAAAAAAAAAATATTCAAAATCTTGAATCTAAAAAAAATGTTTCGAAAAGTGATTTCAAAAAAACCAATAAGTAGGAGCTCGATTTCTAAGAAATTCATTTTAAGTAACTAGCTAGGCGCCTAAAAATTTAATGTTGGCACGAAAGGCCAATAAAAACCTAAAGCTCCAAGATACCACTTTGGGCCCTAGCCCGCAAGGATATGTAACACCCTTAGGTGTGCGGGAACCCACTAGTAGATGTTGTCCTCTTTGGGCCCTATCTCACAAGGATTTGCTTTGGTGCGGAAGCCGAAGTCCTACCCAAAAGGCCTCTACTAGGTTGAGGTGTGCACCTCTATATAAAGAAGGCTTCGTTCTCCTCGACTTCGATGTGGGATAACCAAGATCTTAGGCACCTTCTCCCCTCCTTTTAAGGAGTCTGCGTCCCCGTAGGCACTACAAGACACCGGAATGGGCCCTGGCTCTAATACCACTTTGTAACACCCCGACAATTCTCTCTTTTCTAAAATACCTTTTTAATATAAACCTAGAGAATTATCAAAGTATTATCGCCCCTGTGAAAACGTATCGGCTTGTTCAGAATTTTACAGCGGAAAACATAATAAATAACTTTAGAATTAAAACTTAGTCAACCCAAAGAGTCAACTCTAAAAGTCGATCCAACATAAAGTCAAAAGTCGACTACAATAGTCAAAGTCAACTAGAAAAACATAAAGTCAAAGTCAAAAGTAAATTTAACACAAGCTCTCCAATCCCGAACCCATGATGCATCATCTTCAAACCTGTAAATGACGATGCCTTTGTTGATCCCCTAGAGGCTGCTCACCAAATGGGTTATCACGGGATCAGAAAGCATAGCCATGATCAACACATACACACAAAGCACGTAATCGGCAAAGGCGAGTACTACATAGTAAATAAATAAATCCTAACATGATACTAATAGATATTAAGCGGTATAAATAATCTTACAAGAACATAGCATCCTACTTTTCTTGAACTAAACTCCATAACTAGTAAGTTAATTAATTTAGATGGAATAGAGGCTCGTCCTAGACTCTGGACAATCTTTGAACTTTACTCAAATAAGCATAAGTACAAATGAGGCTTGTCCTAGTACCGGGATGACCTTCAAACTATACTCAAATTAAGCATAAGTACGAATGAGACTCGTCCTAGTACTTGGACGACCTTCGAATTATACTCGAATTAAGCATAAGTACGAATGAGACTCGTCCTAGTACCTGGACGATCATCATAACTTTTGAACGAATGCCTAAGTAAAAAAGAACTCGTCCTAGATGAGTGTCCTAGAAGTTCTAGGGCTTGGTTATTTCCCCCCTTCTTGGGCTTAGTTCGTCCTGGCATTCCGGACGAGCTTTGAGCCAAAAAGGAGAGCGGCCAGCATAGGCCGAGGCAACGTAAGACTCTTATTTTGGACGAGCTTGGATTTTTATGCACCTGCAATCCTTGTATTTTGTTGTTTTATGAGCTTACCATGTCCTGGGCGGCTTCCTTGAGGAAGCAACGCTCGTCTTGCGAGTAGTGAGCCCCTTACTAGGGCCTTTACTACTTAGGCGACCTTGCATTTGAAAGTAAAATACCTTTACTAAGGTATGCTTATTTACAGTCGGCTTCCTTTTAGGAGACCATGATGTTTCTCTTACCAGAGATTATCACTATTTGGCTAACCAGATATGTAATCTACCTTTCTTTAGGTTTATTACATTTTGGTTGGTCTCCTTGAGGAAGCAATGTGCGTCAGAGAATGTTTATCCCCTGTTGGGTTGATTCATTCTTTTAGTTTGTCCTTGGACATTCGTTGTTTTCTTCAATTTTATCAAAGTTAATGTCACTTTTTAGGCCACTAGGCTAACTAGTGGTAAAAAATGCCCCCAAAGTGAATGACTTTAGTAAAAATAAAGAAACTATACGAGATAAAGGAAGAAACTAGAAATTGCATTATATGAATTCTGCTTGGCTAAGTACCAAGATACATGTATACATTTCTAATTCTCTTTTTTGTGTCGTCGCACTTGTTTGGATTACAAACTACTTAGTATTGTTGCTGATTATCTGAATTAGACGTGGTACTTCTTCAGTGTGTATGAGTTCCAAGTGCGTTGTATCAGGCGTCCATCCATATCTTGGAGACGAAAAGTTCCACTTCGTACTTCCTGGACTATCAGATAGGGCCCTTCCCAATTTAATGTGAGCTTACCCAACTCTTTAGCTCGTCCAATGGCCTCCATCTTCCTTAAAACCAAGTCCCCTACTTTGAGTGTCGTCTAGCGACTCTCTTATTAAAGTCCCGAGTCATTCACAACTTGTACAATTGCATTCTCAATAGTGCATTGCCCCCGATCTCCGGTACTTGGTCCAAAGCGATCTGCAAGACGGCCCAATTGGCTTCTTACGTGTACAACATGGCTCTTGGGGTGGGTTCTTCAATCTCAATGGGCAAGACGGCTTCAGTTCCATAGACCAACATGAAAGGCGTCTTACCTGTAGAGTTCTTAGTCGTGGTTCTAATGGACCATAACACCAGTTGTAGTTCTTCAACCCATAGTCCCTTGGCATTGTCCAGCTTCCTTTTGATGTCGTTTGATAGGATTTTGTTGAATGATTCTACTTGCCCATTGGCTTGTGGGTAGGCGACTGCAGCAAATTGAGCTTTGATATCCCTTTCTGCTAACCAATCTTTCAGTTTGGGCGTTTCAAACTGTGGACCATTGTCAAACACGATGGACTGTGGCATGCTGTAGACTCATAATCGTGTCTTCCCATTTAAGGGTCCAGTGATGAAATATACCGCGGTATTAGTTGGTACGGCCTAATGGAAGAGCAGTCAGAATAACCAGGCCATGTGTGTTTTGAAATAGTATTATAAAATCCCAATTAATTATCCATGATGATTAATTGTAAATTAAACACGTAAAATGTTTTAAGTCCATTTTAAAAGCCCAATTGAATATTTATTGTGTTAATAAATATTTTCATAACTGCTTTTATAATTATCTTTAGAGCATAAATCAGATTTTCATCCCGTAAAAATTAATCTGTGGATTTTAAGGGATAAAAATAACATCTTAAAAGCACGCGTAGAATAAAAAAACGAATATAGTGGAATATGCGCCGGACGCGGGGGCTGCACTCAGCGCGACACGTGCGTCCAGCACATTGGCCATATCGCGTCAGGCGCGCCAATGGGCACCTGACACATGTACTTGCGACTCACACAGAGTCCTGCGTCTGACGCAAGTTCTGTGTGAGACGCAAGATACTTTTTTATCTTTTCAAAACGCGTTTACACGTGTAAACTTTTAATTGGACGAGACCACGTCGGGTGCGCCAATCTGCGCCGACGCGTGTCTTCGCGCTGCCACGTAGGCTTGCGCTGGCGCGAGGATTGCGTGGAGGGCACGGTTCTTTTTGCCTATAAATACGGGCTGGTTTCCCAAATTAGACACGGCTTTTTATTATCATTTTTAGGCATACACAAACTTACGGATATTTCCGAAAGGCATTTTGAATCTCCAAATACTCAAACACTTTCAATACTTCAAGTCAATTTCTATTCCTAATCATACTACATTCCTGGTTCCACGATTGGTCCGCCTGAAAGTCGTTACGCTATTCGATCTAAACCGCATAGGTATAATCCTGAGGATCCTTGAATAATTATATTTTATTGTATTGAAGTTAGTAACAGTTTTTTTTGTCATGCTGTAGATCTTTAATTGATAATCCCGTTTCATTGTAAATTCTAACCCTTTTATTATTCTTGTATATAATATTCCTGATTGCCTTATTTATTGTATTGCATACTTTTTATCACCCACATGTTATTATTGCTAAACAAGACCTAAAGAACTGTTCTAATTAATTCAGATAAATTGGACAACCTGTTAGGAACCTTGTAATATGATTGCTTAATAACTTGTGACTAAATAATTAGTCTTTTTATGTGTTTCCTAAACCAACCTAGGTTAATTATTTTTAGGGTGTATTAAAACATTATATGATTATTCTTTTGCATAAAATCTGTAATGATTCGGTATTTAGTAGAGCCCAGCAATGGGCAATATAGTTCCTGACTATATTGTACCCTCACCCCCCGAACTCAATTTTTGGTTCCTAACCATCTATGGAGTCATGATGGGGAAATCTACATTGGATAAGTCCCTAAGATGTCCCTTCCGTTTCAATATCCAATTAGGTTTAAGATTCTTCCTTTAAAGAATTGTTGGCGACTTCAAAACGAATTTTTAATAAAACCTTAACAATGGGGTAGTCAAATAAACGCGCTCACTTCGCATGTAGGCATTAAAGGAATTAAAAATCCACGCCTACAATTTGGCGACTCCACTGGGGAGGATTTAAAATGAGTGGGTGAAACTTGAAAAATACGATTCATTCTTATTTTATGCCTCAGAATAATATACTGTTTTGCATGTGCATGGCTATTGTTCAGCCACCATAAGGACAATCTACCTTGCCTCATTAATACATGTTCTGTGTGAGGTCACCCTCGGGAGGTTTGCGCTTTGTCCTTCCAAAAAGCTTCCTGAGCGATAGTGTTGGATCCTAGTCATAAGTAAAGTTACCCAACCATGGCATTGTTCTCTTGTTCCTAACTTGAGAACAGGAGTGTGTCTTACATGTGGCCACCTTTTTAAGCAAAGTTACGAAGCGTGGGATAAATCTCTTAGTCATGGACCCTTTTAGCCTTAATCTAAACCTGACCAATAGTTGAATGTAGAACTGGACTTTAGGATGAGAACTTTTGCATCCATGTTATCTGACATTTATGTGTGATTGCTATTGTTGCCTGCTCATATTTTATTCACATGTTGATGTATTGCGCCTAAAAAATAATGTAAATCGCGTCTTAAAACTATCGTGATTTTCGTCCGAACATTCGTCAATTTACAAATACGCATGCCGCAGAGCATTGCGCCAAATGCATGAAGTTGCGCCTGGCGCAAAGCTACTGCGCCAGACACAAAGCTACTGCGCCAGACACAAACCCTGCGCGCCGCACACATCTGTTGCTTGACACGCAGTCTTTTCGTCCCATGCAAATTAGTCTTTTGACCTCTGTTCGAGTCAACACTTTGCGTCAATTAGTGCTTCTTAAACTTAGCGCGTTCTAAACTGTTCGATATAATTAGTGCGTTGGTCTTTGCGTCCTAAAATTACACCAAATTTGTCAAAATATCGCCTAAATTGTCATGAAAACATGGGTAGGATCAGCACGCTAGACGCATGAGGATGCGCCTGACGCGATGGTCTTGCACTTGACGCGATAGTTTGCTCCAGACGCACCACACTGCGCCACACGTAGATTTGCTACGTGGCGTATTGTTGTGCATCTCTCGTTTTCCGTCACTTGAGGCAATGTGGTGACCAATTCCGTATAATATTCTTGCATTAGAGTCATTGACCGTTCAGAACACCTCGTGTCTAACTTCACCTAAAAAAAAGAGACAATCTTTGTTTTCTTTTAGAGTACTATTGTCATTAGGTCTCATCTAGGTGCATGGTCATCCTTTTTTTTTTTTTTTTTTTTGGAGAAAGTCGGATATTCCTATCCTCCCAACAACTTACCCCATAATTTTTTTTAAAACTGCATTTTGATTAGTGACAGACTCTTGCCAAATCATCATTATCACATAAATCATTATCCATTTCCCTCCACAAAATAAATTCACTTCCATAAACATCCATAACATCCAACATATTATTATCCATTTCTCTCCACAAAATAAATTTCCTTCCATAAATATCTTCTCTTTTTGGCAAGAGTTACGAACAAATTAGAAAATCTTTTTCGAAAACATTTTTCTCCTTCAATTTCATTCCTTACCCTATCCATTTTTTGGAGTGAGTCCTAAGTCAATGTGTCCTAGTCAAATAGGGTAATCGAGAAAACGTATCCGATAGCTCATTCACGTGCGCGAAAGTCTAGATCTGTTCAAGTAGCTGAAACACAGTTAATTGTTGAAGCAAAAATGGGTGATGAAAAGGTTATTGAGCTGACTAATATCATCGAATGAATGGCTAAGAACTTAAAGGAGGTCACTCTCCGTCTGCACCAAGTTTAAAATGGTGAAAACGCTGGATTCGCCAAACAAATGGAAAATGTTGTTCAAAAAGTCGCCAATAAGGAGTCCTACTTCGATTTGGATGAGAACAACAAATTCAAGGGAAAGCTACCGAGAAAAGTTTTCCACGAGCGACTTTCCTAAGTTCAAGCCTCTTGACAATCCCAAGTACCACTTGAAGAACTTCAAGGCCACAATGACATTAAGTCCGTGGACCCCGAACTTTATCCAACGGTATTCCCGATGTCGTTGGACCATGCCTGTCAAAGCCGGTTCTACTCCTTGGACCCCAAACATGTTGAAACATGGGGGTGATATCACTAGAGAGTTCATGAAGCAATATGAACATAACACTGTAATCCAAACCTCACTAAGGGAATTAGAAGTGTTGAAGCAGGATAACAATGAAGGCTTTACCACCTACCTTAATAGGTGGAGGGAAAATTCTGCTTACATGGTCTCCATACCTACCGAAAAGGACCTTGTCCATATATTCATCAACAACTTGTTGCCTAAATAAAAGACTCGTCTTAAGTATTTAGGTATCAATAATTTCACTAAGCTATACGACATAGGTGTGCAAATCGAAGATGGCTTGTTGAAAAATGCCAAATATGACAACAATCGTTATAAGGGCAATAATAACAACAAGAAGAATGATTACGGGTCCACTTCTAAGGGTGGAGAAGTGAACCTTCTTGAGGAACCGAGCAAACCCCCCACAGGAATTCAAGGAGGACATTCACTCCAATAGGCATGATATATTCCACTTGCTTTTGATCGCCTTCACTCAAATGGTGCATTGTTCCGCATTGGACCGACTCCTAATCCAAAAGAAAGTAAAAAGAGTCAATATAGGGACAAAAATTCTTCTTTGCAAATACCATAAAGGGAATGGTCACAAAACTAAGGACTTGTTTCAAACTGAAAAATGCCATTCAAGACATGATTGGTGAAGGTAGACTTCCCATTCCTCCTCTAGGGAAGAAGCCTAACAATCAAGATAGGCCATTAAACAAAGTTATGGCTATCTCTCGAAGATCAATCTTGTTATGATCCATATCTCTTGATCTCACCGATAGGAAATCCTGTCCCCACAATCATTATTGCTGACACATCACTAGATATCAATGGTATCTGGGATAGTGACGAAGAAGACGAGTATGTCACAGAAGAAAGTGACTACATCCAGGGAATGTGCATCCCTTCACCCCCAGGATTATACGACGACGATGAAATCATTAATCCCCAAACCAATCGCATCACTTTAGCGATGGATTGGTACAAAAGTGACGAAGAGGAAGCGATGCGAGTGCTTACCCGAACCGGAAGGCTAACTCGGCTGTTCAAGATAACCCTCCCAAATCATCTCGCATCCCCCGAACGAGTTCTTCCCAAAGAGAACTTTCTCATTCAACAGCTCATGAAAACTAAAGGCGACGTTAATATTCGACAATTGATAGCTTCCTCTCATGAGCATCGCATGGTATTACTAAATGCCCTCACAAAGATGAATGTGTCATCTAATACCTCACTTGAAGGGTTGGTCGGTTTCCTAACTGGCGATAAACTAATCCAAGGAAATATTATTTCTTTTACTGATGATGACCTTCCTTTTGAAGGAAGCAAGCACAACAAAGCTTTGCATCTTCTTGTAGCATGCATGAGTATGAATGTCCCAATGACATTAGTAGACAATGGATCCGCAATTAACGTGTATCCATTACGAACTACGCGCCCTAGGTTTCAAAGATTAGGATTTCAGTCCTTCTCACCAAGGCATCCGAGCATACGATAATTCCCGTCGTCAATCCTTGGGAGCTTTAGCCCTAAACATCTCTGCAGGGGTTATAGAAAAGCGCACGATTTTCCAGGTCATTGATATCAAGACCTCATTCAACTTACTGTTAGGATGACCATGGCTTCATGAGCTTGGTGCGGGCCCATCTTCCTTGCATCAAAAGGTCAAGATGATTGTGGATGGCATTCCCATAAATCTCGATGCCTCTACAATGAAGGTACAAGTAATCGACAAACCTCTCATTCACATAGACCATGTTGATGAGGATGAAGATCTTCGAGGATTCGTTCCCGAAGAGGTAGCCCTCATTGAAGAGGATTTAGCGCCATTTGACTTTGATTGCTTCTCTAATCTGGCAGTCAACTACATTATGCGTAAGAAAGGACACTTCCCAGGCATGTCACTGGGTAGTAAGAAGTCTAGAACACCTCCCATCACTGACTCTAAATCAGTAAAAAATTTGTTCGGCTTAGGATACAAGCCCACATGGAAAGAGCTCAAAGAACGTATGGCACAACGGATGGCGTACCGCAATACTAAGGACAAGTATAATATCCCTTTTCCTCCCTATCAACCCACTCCGAATGGGCAATTTCGAGGGAGGGAGAAGCTTATCCTTGCTATGAATTCCCTGAACCATTCTATCGGGCTCGGGAGGGAGTGATCTACCCCGGATTTGAAATATTTCGACCTGTCACTTTCCGGAAGAAGGGATTCTCGATCCCAAAATTAGACAGTTCATCGAAGACTGTTTAGACTACAAGGCATTGGGACTTCTATTCGGTCAAGAACGAGTCAAATGCCCAAATAATACTGCTCATATCCAGGTTGTGCTACAAAACGAGGACTTCGACCTGCTATACGATCACTCCCGCAACCGGCACCATGCTAGGATAGAGGAAGACTATCAAGCTGACTACTCCACACGTAAAGAAGATGATCTTCACCACCGGGGAAGGGCCAATGTTTGAAGAGTCTGAGTCCGAGTCTGTTGAGTCTAGTGTCCCAGTTGGGACTATGTCTAAGCCTGTTAATCCTAGTGTCCAAGTAGAGTCTTTAATTTCTGCTGAGTCATTGTTCAACTCCATGATTTCCGATTTCAATAATATGAACTCATTTGCTTATGACTTGTGCAATATCTCTACTTATTCTTCTCCTTCTCATTCGATTGCAATAATGAATCGAAAAAGAAATAATAAAAGCAATGGAAGAACATGAAAATAAGACTCCAATTATCGAGGAAACAGAAAAAAAAATTAATCTTTCGGATGATAATGAACTAAAGGAGGTAAGAATTGGATTAACTTTAAGCGAATGCAAGCGCGCTCAACTAATCAAAACGTTAGTTGAACATATCGACATATTCACATGGTCCTACCAGGACATGCCATGCATTGACCGCGAAATTGCTGAGCATACTATTCCCCTCATCGAAGGGATGAAACCTGTCAAACAAAAATTACGTAGAATGAAGCCGGATGTGGCACTAAAAATTAAAGAAGAAGTCATTAAACAACTTAATGCGGGTTTTATAAAAGTAGCTAATTATCCCGACCGGATTGCTAACGTCGTGCCTCGTGCCTAAAAAGGATGGGAGAGTTAGGATGTGTGTTGACTATAGAGACCTCAATAAAGCAAGTCCAAAAGATGGCTTTCCCCTACCTCACATAGATGTCCTAGTAAACAACAACACTGCCAATAATGCCCTTCTCTCTTTTATGGACGGGTATGCGGGGTATAATCCGGTAAAAATGGTCAAAGAAGATATGGAAAAGACTACCTTCATCACACCGTCGGGAACCTTTTGCTATATTGTTATGCCTTTCGGGTTAAAAAACGCTGGGGCCACCTATCAAAGAACTACAACTACCCTTCTCCATGACATGATGCATAAAGAGGTAGAAGTCTACGTAGATGACATGATAGTTAAGTCCAAAGATAGAAAGGGACACCATACCGCCCTTGAGAAGTTCTTCATGAGACTTCGCAAATATAACATGAGACTTAATCCAAAAAAATGCGTCTTTGGGGTCACTTCCAGGAAACTCCTAGGTTATGTCATCAGTTCTAGAGGGATTGAAATTGACCCTACTAAAATAACGGCCATCATGACCATGCCTCCACCTAAGAATGAAAAGAAAATAAGGGGATTCTTAGGTAAAATTCGGTACATCGAGTAGGTTCATCTCTAAACCGACCATGGTGTGTGTGCCCATCTTTAAAAAGCTTAAGAAAAGTGTCGCTGCTGAATGGGATGAGGATTACCAAAAAGCCTTTGAGAAAATCAAAGAATATTTATCCAACCCACCTGTCTTAGCACCTGCCTTGCCAGACATACCTTTAAGACTCTATTTGACTGTGACTAAGACCGCAGCTAGGGCCATGTTGGCACAATAGGTTGATGGGAAAGAGTGCGCCATTTACTATCTTAGTAAAAAGCTCTTAGACTACGAATCCCGTTACACTCCCTTAGAAAAGCTTTGTCTGGCACTAGTCTGGGACACTAAGAAGCTTAGACATTATATGCTTACTCACACAATCCATATTGTGTCACGACTAGATCCTCTTAAGATCTTGTTCGAAAAGCCAGCCCTCAATGGTAGACTCTCCTACTGGGTAGTAATGTTGGCCGAATTTGACTGAAAGTTTATCCCTCACAAATCCATTAAAGGCAACGCTGTTTCAGACTTCCTAGCAGATTTCCCTGTAGATGAATCTCGCGAAGAGTATGAATTTCCAGATGAAGACCTTCTCATAACGGAAGATGAAAGTTGGGCACTATACTTCGATGGTGCTTCCAACCAAAAGGGATGTAGCGTAGGGGTACTCCAGGTATCACTTGAAGGCGAACACACTCCTCTCTCTGTTAAACTCGACTTCGATGTTACCAATATCGCAGCCGAGTACGAAGCATGTATCATAGGGCTCCAGGCCGCAGTGTCCCTCGACATTAAGAAACTAAGAATATATGGTGATTCATCTTTGATCATCAACCAAATCTCAAAACGATGGCAAGTGAGAAATGAAAGCCTTTTGTAATACCAAGCTCATCTGGAAGCCATAGCTGAACAAATTCCTGAAATACAATACACATACCTTCCCCAAGAAGAAAACCAATTTGCTGACGCTTTGGCCCGCTTAGCCTCTATGATTAGGATCCCTCGCACCATGCTAGAAATGCCCCTTATCATTGAGAGAAGGCAAGAGCCTCATTATATTCACACCTTAGACAACGAGCCATATCCTATTCATTTTGAACCTTGGTTTACTTACATCCTCAACTACCTAACCAAAAAAGACTATCCACCTGGAGCTTCAACAAGAGCCCAATGTGCCTTAAGGCTCTTGGCCTCCTAATATGTCGAGTATAACGGGACACTGCACAAAAGAACACCGCAAGGCGTGCACCTGCTCTGTATCTATAAATCTGACACCATAACAGTTATGGATCAAGTCCATAGCGGAATTTCTGGTACGCACATGAACGGACGCATGTTAGCCCAAAAGATCATTCGTTTAGGCTATTACTGGACTACAATGGAGAAAAACTGTTATCTCTATGCCAAAACCGGTCCAAAATGCCAATTATGCGCTAAATTGCAACATGTCCCACCGTCATTGTTATACACCTTCAATTCACCTTGGCCATTCTCAACTTAGGGTATTGACATTATTGGTAAAATAACACCACCTAGTACCGGGGGGCATGAATTCATCCTTGTGGCCGGTAGACTACTTCACTAAGTGGGTAGAAGCAGCATCTTATGCTAAATTGACAGCCAAACATGTAGCTGCCTTCCTAGAAAAGATCATAATTTGCCGCTATGGGGTTCCCCACGAGATCATAAGTGACCAAGGTACCCACTTCCAAGCCGAATGTGAACAAGTCCTTGAAAAATATAGCATCAAGCACCATCGCTCCTCCCCATATAGACCCCAGGCTAACGGTGTTGTGGAGGCCGCTAACAAAAATATCAAAGTCATTATCCGGAAAATGACCGAAAATTATAAGGATTGGCCAGACAAGCTACACTTTGCCTTATTGGGATACCGTACTTCTATTCGAACATCTACTGGAGCTACACCTTATTCTCTTGTCTATGGAGTAGAGGTTGTCCAACCAATTGAACTTGAAATACCATCCTTGTGCATTGTCTTGGAAAGTCAAATTCCCGAAGCTAACTGGGTCAAAGCTAGATTCGAAGAGCTCATCTTGCCCGATGAATGACGATTAACTGCCTTGCATCATGTGCAAGTTTATCAAAATCGTATCGCACGATCTTTCAATAAGAAGGTCAAATATCGAAATATTAAAGAGGGAGACTTAGTGCTCAAGGCATTAAGGAAGAATGTGTTAGATCCCCGATGTAAATTCAGACCTACTTGGGCCGGTCCATATATTGTCAAGACCATCCTATCTGGAAGGGCAGCTCAACTAATTGACATGGGCGGCACTGAATTTCATAATCTAACCAATCTTGATCAACTCAAGAAATTATATGTGTAAAGCACAACCAATTCTTTGATTGGTAAAAGTAATCCAATTCTTTAACATGAACTACGTGCGGCCTGATTCCTATTTGGATACGTAGGCAACCTTGTACAAGGTTCGGCCCCTTCATTAATCAAAACCTCCTTTGGTTCATACGAGTCTAAAGCTAAATAAAAAAAAATGTTCAAATAGTTATTCGCGCTAGATGCATGGAAGCTGCGCCAGGCGCAGCGCAGTGTGCCAGACGCACTTCTTCACGTCTATCGCACTACTCTGCTGTGCTGCTGGTTCGATCGTTCTTCCGGCATTCGTTACGATGCTAAAAAAAATACGACAACTTTTTACGACATATTTAGGCTCACTTCGGTCTAAATACAAATAAACTTTGTTTTTATTAATATTACTGAATGAAAAATAAAACATGAAACATAAGTTATGTCTTCTCTATAAAATAACTATGTGGCATGCAAGCCTTATTGAAAGCAATAAATCAACATAAAAACAATAACTCAAAACAAAAATAAAATAGGAAATAATTTAAAGCATTGTTGCAATTAGTCCTTCTTTTCCTTCCCCTTCTCAGCCTTTTCTGCCTCTTTCTCCTTGGTAGAAGTTTCTCCCTTTTCCATCTATAGCTTTGGTCTAGATGTCTTTCTCTTTTCCCAATGCACCATAGGTTCCTTCCCTTTGCTTGTAGGAGCGTCTGTCTGTCGAGTCGTCCTTCCTACGTCAGTCCTTTCCCTGATTACTACCCCCTTAAGCGTAGTCTTCTCTTTGTCGGTGTCATCCTTGGCTCAAGTCTCTCCCGCACTGGTGCTACCTTTGGCCCTAAACGTTCCTTCATAGAGGAAGTTTTAGTAACAAGTTTCTGGTTGCTCTTCCCTGCAGATGAGTTTCCAACTGGTCTCTTGCCCCTATTATCCGAAGTCGCTAAAGTTTTCCCACGGTGCGTGGAGTAAATTTTCGCTTCTTAGTCACTTCAGAGGATTCCTTATCCCTCATCTCTTTCCTCACAACAAGGTCTCTAGTCAGCATCCATACTATATAACTCTTAGACACGTTCTCAAATTCTAATCTTTCCTAGGTATACCAATTTGGGCTCTCTCCCCAATAACTCTCCCACTTCCTAATCCCACTCTAGGTTAGACCATATATTTTGGGTGCAATAGTGTCCTCCCCAGGAATTAGTTGACGGTACCCATACTGTCTCAATACCCTCGAAGGAAAATAAAAGGTCATGTTATATAGACTACACAACTTCACATAGGGAGAATCATCACGTATACCTACCATGGACCCAATTCTCCACCACGGCACTACCCATCTGACGCTTAGCTCGTCATCCCCAAAGAAAAGGGTCCAGTCTTCAAAAGATTTCTTAGTAAAAATCTTCTTCCTGCCGATGAAGCCCTTTTTGTTGTACCTCTCTATGCTCTCGGGAGGATCAATTAACCTCAAATGCTCCATCAGCCAGATCTGCATCAACAAATAAAATCTATATTATTATTGCTTCCTGAATAATACATATACATACTATTTTATTATTGCTTCTTAAAGAGTAATAATACATGCAAAACTTGTTATTATTACTTCCTAACGAGTAATAATACGTGCAATATTATACGCAATATTACTTCCTAGAGAGTAGTACTACGTACGACATATGTTGCTTCACATCGAGTAATATTAATCACTTACCTTGCGCCGACGCACATCGCTGCGCTAGACGCCGCATCCCGCACCTTGACGCAACAAACTGCGCCCGGCCGCACGTGCACGTTCGATGTTTTTTTTTCTTTTTGCGGATGTAATCTCATAATTCCATTATTCATTCTCGTCTTAATAACCAAAAAAAAAAATATTATATATTATTACTTCGCATAGAGTCATAATATGTCCGAGTATGCAAGGGAAAATAAATGCTTTGGTTCATGACTAAAAACAAAAACAAAAAATTGTTACCTGCAAGTGTAGGGGGCTTCTTGAAAATTGCCCTTTCGGGTCCTTCTTCACAGCATCCATACTAAAGATCATCTCCCCTACACAGAGTGGCATCGGTGTCTGGCCTACCTCCAGTTGCTCTGCTACAGTAATCAGGGAAGCAAAACCAGCACCATTGTCCCAGTTCACAAACAAATCACGACTAAGCAGGCAAAATACCAACGCCCGCATACGATATGTCTGCCTAGCCCTTTCAGTGGGAGGACTATACATTGCAGCTAATCTAGTCAAATTCACCCTCCTCCCATACACAATTTTAGATATATTTTCTTCCTTCAAATCCATAAACCTTTCAAAGTCTTTAAAAAAATAATCCTCCAGACGAAGGACACAGGGTAATTGACTACAAGGCCAGCCAATTATAGCACCAAATTCCTCAGGCAAAATTGTTAACTCATGGTTCCCAAAGCAAAAACAATGATTGGTAACATCCCAAAAATTAACAGCTGCATAAAGGAAATTATAGTCCAATTGCACAAACCTTTGGGATGCCAACACATCCATATGTCGCCTTACCAGTTCGTGTTTCTCAGCATTGGTCAGCGCAGATAGCCATCCAGTGAACATTGGTTCAAAAGCCATGCCGAATAGTCAAACATTGCAGAGAAAAAGTGCAGAGAGAAATAATGCTGAACTCGTAATACTGAAATAACGCACATATTCTTCTATTTATAATGACTTCACATCCCAACCCTAAACGGATTCGGATACAACATAGCATACGGAAAACGCGTCACGCACTAAATCTGCGCCTAGCGCAGGATAGTGCGCCAGACGCAGGACTCTGCAGCAGGCGCGAGGGCTGAGCCACGAGCAACGAGCATGCGCCAAGCGCACAAAGGTGTTGCGTTAGACGCAAGGGCTGCACCACGCGCAACATGCACGCGCCTAGTGCACAGATCCCCTCGAATATCTTGATTCGGATTATCACATATCACACGATTTTGGGCCACTCCTCCTACATCTTTGGTTCATTCAAAACCCACCCGCCCAAACCCTTTTCTCTGTCTTTTTCTTTTATTTTCTTTTTTGTTGGGAGAAGGTCGGCTACGCTCCATTGAAACTTTTTTAAAAAAAAAAAAAAAGACAAAAACATATTCCGTTCGAGTCTGTTGCATCAGAAATATTGTCATACATACATACGTTGCATAGGAGTCACATTGCTAGCAAAATTCCATCAACAACATAAAAAAGCAACACCAACGAAATGACAGTTTGAACAAAACGCGCAATACATATCAATGTGCAAAATATACATCATAACAAAAGTGCAGGACACAGGTACACAAGAACAAAGCAACGCAGAAATCTAAGAAAAGGGTGGATCCTGCTCCCTCGAAGAGGAATCCTCCGGCTCCTCGACCCGGACCCCACTCGACTTGCCCATATGATAGCCTATCCCGTGCCGCACGAAAGGATGCATAGGCGGTGTCGGCCGCATGGTAGGCATCTGCTGCATCCTCAACATCGATGTTGCATCTCGCAACATCCGATGTTGCATCTCGCAACATCTGCATCTCGCTGCATCTGCATTTCTTTGCATCCAAGCATAGGAGAAGGCCCAAAACATGGATCGGGCTCGACATCCCCCATAAAGTCCATACTCCCCACGCCGAACCGCCTTGAAGAACGGGCCCATCTGAGGCCTCTCAGATGTCGACTCTCTAGGAGTATGGGTCGAAGTCCTGTACTGGGTCGATATCCTTACCTCGGGACGAGGTCTGCTCTCATGAGGACGAGGCTGCACAAAATGTCACAAAGCATTAGCCAAAACAAGTGCAACAAGGGAAAAACATCAATCAAAGCACGGCATGCCAGTCTACCCGGCTATGCACGTCGCTAAGGCGACAGGACATGCTCCTATTTAGCTTCGCCATCCCATGCTTCAGCGAGTCAACTACTCGGAGGTGGATGATCCATCTACCATGATTGTCCAGTGCTTCCTTCCCTCGACCGGATTAGATATTGGTTCCACATTTGGCCGAGTGAGCTCAACTATAAAATCTGCCAAGGGTTGCCCCTTAATCGCATTCCTTGGTTCAAAGGTTATGTCAAACATATTTAGCTCAACAACCCACTTCATCATTCATCCAGCAGCTTCCATTTTCTATAAAACTTGCTTCAAAGGTTGGTCGGTATAGACTAGTATACTGTGAGCCAAGAAATAAGGTCTCAACTTTCGGCTGTCAATGACCAGTGCCAACCCAAACTTCTCGACCGGTGTGTATCTACATTCCGCGTCCTCGAGTACGTGACTTACATAGTATATTGGAATTGGTACCAACTCCCTTTAGGCCGGTAGAACAACACTCATGGCCCGAGGAGACACAGACTAGGTATACAAACAATTTTGCCCCCTCGGGTGGACCGACCAACCTAGGCAATTGACGAAGATGATCCTTGACTTGCTGAAGTGCTTGCTCAGCTTCTAATATCCATTCAAACTTAGATTTCTTCTTAATGGTGGCGAAAAAATGATGGCACTTGTCACCTGACTTAGATAGGAAACGTCCAAGAGCCGCTAAGCAGCTCGTCAGATGTTACACTTCTTTGACCTTGGAGGGAGACCTCATGTCTAGAATGGCTTGGATATTTTCGGGATTTGCTTCTATTCCCCTTTGATCCACTAATAATCCCAAGAATTTCCCGGTCAAGACGCCAAAAACACATTTTTTGGGGTTCAACTTCAACTTGTATTTTCTGAGAGTTCCAAAAGTCTCCCTTAAATCTCCAACATGGTCTTTTTCCTGCTGACTTTTCACTATCATATCATCTATGTACGCTTCCATTTTCCTTCCCAATTGTGACTTGAAGACCGTGTTGATCGGTCTTTGGAAGGTGGCCGACGCATTTCGAGGCCAAAAGACATCCTCGGCCCGGCCATACAACTCCTTCTTTGTAATGAAGGACGTCTTGTCCCGGTCCTCCGGCCACATGGGAATTTGATGAAATCCTGAATAAGTTTCCATGAAGCTCGGCAAAAGCATGGCCACCGTGGAATCCACCAACCGATCTAACTTAGGCAAAGGAAAACTATCCTTAGGACAGGCCTTGTTGAGATCACCTGTAGTCCACGCACATTCTCCATGTGTCATTGGGCTTTGGTACCATGACCACATTAGCTATCCAATCTGGATAGTAAGTCTCTCTTATGAATCGTGATTCCAACAACTTATGTATTTCTTGGTCGACCGCCTGATTTCTGGCTGACCCTAAATGTCTCTTCTTTTGTCGAACCGACTTTGAGCTCGGATCAACATTTAGCCAGGTGGACGGCTATCTCTGGATCAATTCCAGGCATCTCCTCGACACTATAGGCAAACACATCTTGAAATTCCTTAAGCAAATTTATCAAAATGCCCCTCAGCTCAGGGGTGAGAGAAGATCCAATCTTCAAGGTTCTTTCTAGACGAGCCTCATCTAAACAAATGTCTTCTGGGGCCTCCACAGGCTCTAAACATTCAAATGCCACGCCCATGGTGGCCATCACTTCTCCAGACGAGGGTGGTTCTTCTTTGACGGTACATACTTTCTTTTCTTGCTGGGAAGGTTTTCGGATGTTTTCCTTGAGGGAGCAACCTGCGTTTGAGGACTTTCAATTGTCATTCTTGGAGAGGCCACCTGGTCTTTCACAATTTCGGTCGTTTTCCCTTCGCCATCAACCTTCTTCGGTCTTGCTTCTCTGCTTTCCAAGATGATGGTTTCAAAGTAGTTAGGTAACGCTTCTCGGCCGCCCGCTGTGGTCTCCATACAAGGTACCAATTTGACCACCATCACATTCAAACTTCATGAGCATAAGGTGAGTAACTATCATTGCTTTAACATGATTCATAGTTGGCCGTCCAAGAATGATGTAGTAGGCTGTGAAGTCTCGAACGACCACGAACTTGATGAATAAAGTCCGAGAGACATCCTTCTCTCCTACTCGAACGGGCAAAGTAATTGTCCCCACTTCTCCCCCAAACCCAATGATTGGATGGTGGACAAGGACCAAGTTCTTCTCATCAAACTTCAACTGGACAAGCAACCGCACCGATGATGTCCGTAGAGCTTCCAGTGTCAATCGAATTCTTCTTACTCTCAAGTTTGCTATCTTCATCTCCACAACCAAGGGGTCATCATGAGGAGTCTTCGACTTCCCCGATCTTGCTCACTGACTACTACTTTAGGGAAAGGCTCGGCCTTGTATGGTCAATTAACAAAATTTGGTGAGCTCCCCGAGATAGTTTTTGTGCCCCCTATTGGTTGGTCCTCCAGCTTCTAATCCTCCGAGATGACAAGAACAACATCCTCGTCGGTGCTTCCACTTTCTTTCTTCTTGTTCTAACGATCATCTTTCCTCTAAAACATCCTTCCCCCTTGGGGCAAGTATGAGTTCATCTTTCCTTTTTGGGGTAAATCCTCCAAAGCCCTCTTAAGGTGTTTACATTCATTAGTCTCATGACCACGAGTCCTTGTGAAAATGACAGTACTTGCTCTTGTCTCTGTTCCGAGTAAAAAGTCTTCATCTCAACTGGAGCCTTGAGCCCATATTGATCATTTATCTCCATGAGGATGGAGTATTGATCATTGCTAAATTCTATGGGATCAGCTGAAGATTCAGATTATTTTCTCTTTCCTCGCCTGGACGAAGTAGTTGTGGAGGTTATTGCCCAAGTCTTAGCCTTTTTAGGGTTGTTCTTTTTTGGTTGAACCACCTCTTCGGGCTTCTTGGACTCGGGGTGTTTCGCCTCATCACATACTTCAAGTGGCATGTATGAACGCTTCGACCTCTTTTTAAAGCTTCTGCGAGATTGGTGATTTTCTTCTTAACAAGATCAAACTTAAAACTTCCTGGCCTTAATCCTCTAATGAAGGCGTCAAAGGCCACGCCAACATTAAGATCTTGAATCTGCAATACTTCTAGATTAAATCTTTTAACAAAACTTCGAAGGGCTTGTTTTGGTCCTTGGACGACCTTGCCCAAATGCATACTTGTCTTTTGCTCTTGTCGATTGGCAACAAAATGACTAGTGAAAAGGTAACTGAGTTCAGTTAGTTGTTGACTGAATTAGGGGGAGATTGTTAAACCACTTCTGAGCTACTCCTTTCAGAGTATCCGGAAAGTTCTTGAACCAAGTAGCATCATCTACTACTTCGACGTACATCTGATGCTTATAAGCGGAGAGGTGATCATCTGGATCAGTTGTTCCATCAAATGGCTCTATGGTACGGAGTTTAACCTTTGGGAAGGGGGGTGGCTCTATCATCTTGGCCGAGAAAGAGGTTGGCCAGTTGATCCGGAGGGCTCCCAATTGTCCCTCAATGGATATGAACTTACGATACTCCTTCAACACAGGATTAGATGAAATGTTTGCAGGAGCTGCACGCTGATAAACCATTGGTTGCACCACTGTTTTCTCTTGTCTTGGACGAACAAGAGAAGGGCCAAGACTTCATCCTTCAGTTCTGGACGGTAACATCAAAGGGGATCTCTCAAATACGGTGTAGACCCTGTGGTAGACCATTGTAATGCAACAGCTTTCTTTCCCTCTAAGTATTCCCTGTCATTTGTTTTCATCCTATGCCCATTTAGACGAACATTATCTTGGGTCCTGACCAATAGGTTGCATTCCATCTTCCTTCACTACTCACTGCCTTCATGCAGTTCTCCTATAGGGTTCTTGACGAGCAGGTTGGCTTGGACCTGGACGGTTCTCCTGAGAATGCCCTCTAAGAGGAATTGGATTATTAGCAACTGGATCTAGATTAACTTGGAAAAACAACATATTGTTCTTGATCTGTTCATGGACGACTGCTGCCATCTTAGTCTGAAAGTCATTCAGGACGTTCTCCAAATGGGCAGCAGTCACTGGATGTTCAAGATTTTCCTGAATAACAGGTTCATGGCTCTGACCAGGAACATTGACGATGGACTGTGGTTTATCCCTCCTTCGAGGTGGTCTCTCATCACCTACCGTATCTTCAACTCAAACCTGAAAACATCGATTCCTTGCCACATTGGACGAGTGACAATCAGTCATCGTTGCGTCTCCCCACAGACGACGTAAATGTTTAGTCTCCTTGGCTGGCAAGTAAACTATTATCCCTCAAGATGTTCTTCAATGGAGACTTGTGCAACGATGTCCAAATCAGGTAAATTTGAACCTGAGCTTCGTTCACAAACCTGCAGAAAAAGGAACCAACCTGGGAGGTTTAGGTGGTGGTTCCTCCTCCGAAGCTTAAGTCATATATCAGGATTGAAAAAAGGGAAAGGTAAAGATAGAGAGATAAAATAAGGGAGTATTTTGACAGAGTAAGAGCACACTATTCAATGAATTTCCTTTCTCCTGATTTCAAGGGGAGTATTTATAGTGTTTGGGATCCGATTGTTGCCTTTTGAGGTCACCCTAAATTAAGGGCACTGATTGCTAGGTAATCAGAACGTGACACGTGACAGGCAATGATTGGGAGCTGATCATCAACCAATCATATGCAGCCGTTTTTTGGGATTTGGGCCCCGAAAATTCTTCAGGCCAAAAGGTGGGCTTTGATTCTTTTTCATAATAAAAACTTAGGATTTTAACCATTTACTTACTCCTTTTAATGGGACACGTGGATGGTCCTGACAGATCCATGTGTGATCTCCTGGAGGGCCGTAGATTTGTTTAGGCTACAACAGGTATTATGATGTTGGTTAGTCTTACGTGCATCAATGTCTATGTTGATAATTTCTTTGCTCGAGGACTAGCAAAGTTGTAGTGTGGGGGAGTTGATAACGGTGAATTATTATATATTATAACCTTCTTATTCACTCTTACTAGATTCATATTAGTATTATAAACTACAAGTTGTGGGTGTTAATGATTTTTATAGGTTATCTTAGTAAGTGTGCTTATATGATTATTTATTAGTTTGACCTATACTATATTTTATATTATTAATAATATATTTAATGTTGGCAGGTACATATTAATGTTGGAGTTTAAGAAATGAGAATTGGCCTAGCAAATTAATGGCTTTAACCCATTTGACCAAACTACAGAGCAAGGAATAGAGGAATCAGGATATTTGGTTTGTGATCAGTTGCATGCCAATTAGAAAGAAAGTGGGCTAGAGCCCAATGTTGCCACTATAACAAGGAAGACACGCAGCAATCAAGAGGAAAAAGAAGAAAAACCCTTATGGTTGTTGGGGTGGAGATTACCGGCAGCAATAAGGGGTTTTTGAGGATTGTTTTGGCTGGGGGGTATCACGCACAAGAGGAGGAATAAGTAGCAGGTAGCAGCACGAGTTCACGGAGGATGGGAGGACGAAGGCAGAGGCGAACATCAGGTGAAGAACTCGCAGCACAAGACGAAGCTTCTAATCCGATTTTTCGGCCATGAATTCCTCTATTATTGTGATATTTGTCCATATTATGAGTAGCTAATTTCGTTTTTCTAGGACTTAGATGAACCCTATTAGTATGATTTAATTGTTTAATGGTTTGAGAATTATAATTTGTTTTATGATTGCATAACTTTAGACTATTATTGTGAGATTATTGTTTTACAAATTAGGTCGGTAATACTTCTTGTAGAACGAATTATTGACTTGTTTTGGTAATAGGTTTACTCACTTTATTCTTGTAGTTTAAAGGGTGATGTTATGCAATGGTATTTATTGGTTTGTGATTGAATGATTGAATAGTCCATGCTTTAGATAGATGGTTTATGTCACTTATTTGATTGCAATAATAATTCTTTATGAGTTAATCCTGGCTTATAGTTTAGGGTAGGGGTGCTTATCGAACGAGCCGAGCCCGAATAGCACTGGCTCGGCTCGAGCTCGTTTAACTTTTCATGGGCTCGGCTCGGCTCGTGAGCTCAACGAGCATGGGGGAGCCGAGATCGGCTCGAGCTCGTTTAAATTTTCATGGGCTCAGCTCGGCTCGTGAGCTCGACTAGGCTCGAGCTCGTTTTCAGGCTCGGCTCGACTCGGGTTCAATTATGGGCCCGAGCTCGATTATGGGCTCGAGCTCGTTTGGAAAATTTATTTTGCGAAAAATCTATATATACCTTAGTTGAGTTAATATTTTAAAAGAAATACTTAATATAATTTTTAATATATAAATAATTTTTTAATATAAAACAATTTTTTAATATAAAATATTTTTTTAGTGTAAAATAATAATCGAGCTGTTCACGAGCTTTTCGAGCCGAGCTTTGCTTAGCTCAGCTCAGCTCGCTTAAGTCTGGAGCCGAGCCCGAACTCGAGCCGAGCTTTGATCAAGCAGAGCCCGAACTATTCGCGAGCTTGTCAAGTATTCTCTTCTAATTAATGAGCTTTGAAACTTTGAAACTAGGCTCATTATTCTCTTCTCGTTCGACATCAGGTCTTTCCGCCATCAGCATTTGGTGGATGAGTAGGTAGACCTGTCTTATCTTCTCGATCCTAAGTGGAACCAGCTGGTTGTTTCCCAGTAAACTTAAGCTTTCCAATAATATCTCCTTGCTCAACCTGTGTAATCTCAGAAGACATATTATTGAACACCTTGTATGCTTTACTATGAGGAGAGTATCCAAGAAAGATTGCCCCATAACTCCTAGGGTCGAATTTATCGAGTTGATTCTTCCCATTAGCACAAAACACTTACATCCAAAGATACAAAAGTGTGCAATAGTGGGCTTTCTACCCTTTAGGAGTTCATATGGGTTCTTATTCAATTTAGGTCTAATGAGAGCATGATTTAAGATATAGCATGCAGTGTTCACATCTTCTCCCCAAAAGCTCTTAAGGAGACCACTTTTAATAAGCATCATCCTCGCCATCTCCTCTTGAGTTCTATTCTTTCTTTACACAACACCATTTTGTTGAGATGTTCTTGGGGCAGAGAAGTTGTGACTCACTCCATGCTTTCTACAATAAATGAAACTTGAATTATCAAACTCAGAGCCATGGTCAGATCTTACCGCAACCAGCTGATAGTTTAGTTGGTTTTCGTACTTGTTTCACTAATGCAATAAACTCATTAAATGTTTCATCTTTTGAGTGTAAACAGATAACACATGTACACTTGGAAAAATCATCAACCATAACACAAACAAACCTCTAGCCATTTCAACTTTGTACACTCATGGGACCATATGAGGTATATGTGGCCTTTTGAAAGACATATGGGTACTCTGAAGGGGAAAGTGACGAATCCAGCCAGACCAGTAGCAAGCATTATCCAAAGAACAGTTGCAGATGAAGTATCTGATTATGTAAGTCAGTACTTAGCATGCGCATAAGCAATTGGATTGCCAAAATCTAGACATGAAGGAAGGCTTGATTGTTATGGTACCATTGGCCGAAAAAGATTGTGCCATGATGTCGAGTTGAAAAGAAAAGAAAAATTGTTTGTTTTAGAAAATCTGATACAAGTGCATCCTTACTTAGATGAGCACATGATTGTTCTTAGAGTTCAAAATCCATCTAAAAATGAACGTGAGTTGATGATTGATCATAATCGGTCATTCGTCGATTTGTTTAAAAAACGAGTGATGACCCAATTATCTGACACTCCAAATGACATATCAAATACGTTGAGATGGTTGGCATATGGGTCAAAGATGCAAGTTCTTTCGTACGAAGGGTATGACATCAATGGTTATTCATTTTACACTAAGCGGCAAGATGGCAAATCCACGATGCAAAACAGTGGCGTTACATTGGGAGCTTTGTCATTAGAGTATAAAAGTGGAAGTGATAGAACGATTGTTGAGACAATGAAATCTTATTACGGGTTCATTGAAGAGATATTATAACTTGACTATGTTGACTTCAATATTCCTTTTGAATACAAGTGGTTTTTGTATTCGTTGTGGTGTAAAGAAGGATGAACATGGCTTTCTTACACTAGTCAATATCAGCCGGTTAGGGCATCATGAAGATACTTTCATATTGGCATCATAAGCAAAACAAGTTTTTCTACATGGTTGACCCTGCCGATTCCAAATGATATGTGGTTATTGAAGGAAATAGGAGAATACTTGGAATTAATGATGCACACGACGAAGAAGAATACGATGAACAGTTTAATGAAATACCAACTTTGTCAATAGTCATTCCAAGTACATTAGGGGAAGATCTTGACACGAATTACATCCGTCGAAACCATGATGAGGGATTTTGTGGCAAAGAAAAGAATGATGAATAGGTAGCTTATGTAATATCATTACAACTAGTATTGTTTGTAATCTTAAATTAATTATGATTTATGCTTTGTTAACATGATTTTACAATATTTCATTTATGAAACTAACATGTCTTTGGTTGATGTTTTTATTTGCTTATGGGTGTAGTACGTGTTCTCTCTCGTTGGGCAGACTGATGAAGGATGATATTATGCATGATGTAGAGGATCATGACATGCATGACCATAGCCAGTAGCCACGTTATGTGCCTGAGGTTACTGATGGAGCTATTAGGAAGAAAAAAGTGAGCAAGCCAAGAGGTCCTTCAAAAGGGATACGTTCCAAACCCGAGGTCCAAAGGGTACTTCAGTGGGATTCTCTTGGTCGTCCGATTGGGGACTATGTTAAAGAATACAAGATACATTGCGGCGAAATCAATAGAAGCAAAGTCTCAATCTTGTATTAGAGTTGGGGACATGTTCTAGAAGGAATAAAAAAGACTTTATGGGAAGATGTTAAAGTAAGTATCCAATGTATTTTAAAAGTTCATCACCTTGATTCCTAAAATTCCTAATCCAACTTATGCTAGTGATTTTAGACCTATAGCTTGTTGCACTATAGTGTATAAAATCATAGCTAAAATTCTTACTCATAGGATGCAATATGTGATTAGGCAGGTTATTAACACTGCTCAAGCTGGCTTTATACCTAAGAGACATATAACTGATAACATTTTGTTAGCTACTGGTCTTATTAAGGGGTACACCAGAAAGAATATCTCCCCTAGATGCACAATTAAAATAGATCTCAAAAAAGCTTATGATTCCATATAATGGCCATTTTTGCATACCATTCTACACGAATTGGGATTTCCTGCTATCTTTGTAACCTGGATCATGGCTTGTGTCACTAATGTTTCTTATTCCATATTGATCAATGGAAAGCCTTGTAAACCTTTTTTTGCTAAGAAAGGTCTTAGGCAAGGGGACCCTATACCCCCTTTCTTATTTGCAATTGGAATGGAATATTTATCCAGATGCTTACGTACTCTTCATTTGAACCCTAGCTTCAAATATCATCCTAGATATGCTAGATTTCATCTCACACATATGATGTTTGCTGATGACCTTTTGATGTTCTGTAAAGCTGATATTTCATCTATTCAGTTATTACTTGAAGCCTTTCATTCATTTTCTAAAGCTTCAGGCTTGGAAGCTAATCTTCACAAAAGCAACCTTTATTTGGGAGGGGTTAGTCCTCACTTTTGTAGTGATATTCAATTAGCTACTCAGTTTCCTCCTGGTGAATTCCCTTTTAGATATCTTGGAGTCCCTCTTTCCACACAAAAAACTCTCTTATCTTGCTTGTAAACCTTTAATTGAGAAAACTTATGAAGGAGTGCTAAAAACTTATCATATGCAGGCAGAGCTCAGCTTGTCAAAGCTGTTCTCCTTAGTATGCAAGTCTTTTGGTGTCAAATTTTTATTCTACCCAAAAGATTATGAAGGAGATTCAAAGTCTTTGCAGGGTATATCTTTGGACAGGTAAAGATTTACCCACAAAAAAAGCTCTGGTGTCTTGGGAACAGCGCGGGTTGAACTTTGTCAACTTGAAAAATTGGAACAAAGCTGCTATTTCTAAGCAGTTCTGGGCTATTGCTTTGAAGCAGGACAAACTTTGGATAAAATGGGTTCACTCTTATTATATTAAGCAATCCAACCTCTGGACAATGCCTATTCCTCATACTATGGCATGGTCTTTGAAGAAGATTATGAGTTCCAGAGAGATTTTTGATCAGGGAAACAGACTACAAGAGTTTACTTTGGGAGAGAAATTCTCCATAAGAAAATGTTACTCTGCTCTGAATGGTTATGTCATCCCAGTCAGTTGAAAAAGAGTTGTGTGCAACAATAGAGCTTCTCCAAAGAGTATCTTCATTACATGGCTAGCTATAATCAACAGGCTTGCTACTAAAGTCAGACTAGCCTCTTGGAACCTTATTACTGATGTCAATTGCCCTTTATGTCACCAGGAGGATAAAGATGTCAATCATTTGTTCGTTAAGTGTAACTACTCTACAACAGTTTGGCTACAATGCTTGCAGATTCTTAAAGTTTCTCGTACCATTTTTCCTTTTTTGGATGAAATTAACATAGCAGCTGAACAATGTCGAAGAAGGCACAAAAAAGCAAAGTTTATGGCATGATTTTTGCTGAAGCTGTGTATCACATATGGATACAAAGAAATAAACAGATCTTCGGGAACAAACATATTGCTCCTGATTAATTAGTTGATAAAATTATCTTTAATGTAGCATGTAGAAGTTCTGAGGAACTGAGAAAACTTTTGTATAGATAGGCCTTTTACTATTCTGTTGTGTTGTGTTGCTTTCTAGCACTATGTCTGTTTTAGTGCCTATACTTGCTCTTGTTGAGTTGGTGTTTTCTTTAGGAAAGCACATGAAGAGTCTATTTTTTGAACCCTTCCTAAAAAGTGGGTTAAAATAGATACTGATGCTTATCTTCCTTTAGCTAGTTGAATTGGTCATTGTACCTCTTTTTTTTGTTATCAATAATAATTTTGAATTTCCCAAAAAAAATGTATTTTAAAAGTTATTATTCTTTTAATTTAAATTAGATCATGTTCAATTAATGCACTAATCTTGTGTTATTGGTACATTTTGCATATTGAAGAGAGAGTCTGGAATACAAGAGGATGAGGCCAAGAAACGACAGGTCTTATATCTACTTGTGATAAGCGGTGGAGAGATTTAAAGACAAAATTGGGGAGCAGATAGATCACACATACGAGGAAGGGGCCTAATAGTTCAAGAGAACCGTATGAGATCTATCAATTCAACACAGAAGACGTATGGAATCAATTTGTTACAAGTTGTAGCTCTAAGGAGTTTAAAGTGTATAATATGTTACAAACATTTTTAATTATATCTGTAATTTAATTTTTGTGAATACTGATTAGTTATTTGTTTTTCGTATTAGGGAAAAAGTGAGGAAGAAAGTGTCAGGCTTTCAACAAGCATCCTCATTTTATGGGTCGAAAGTCATATGTTGAGATGACAGACTTTTGGCGTACCAAAGAGTACATCACTTCATCTACAACATCATATGTTGGTTCCTCTACATCATTAGTAGTTTCCTTCTTGCCTTAACGAAGTTTGACATGGCTTCTCGCAAGATCAAAAGAAGATAAGCAATGAAATATTTTCTTTCCTAATGAAGAAACATGAAAGATAAAAGAATCAATTGTAAGCTTTCTTCAAATTTTAGGGTCACTTCAATTATCCGTATATAAATAACTATTCATATGAGTTTTTTAATTGGACGCGGGATGAATGGGAATGAAAAGAAAAGGAAGGAGAATTTGTTTCAGGTCGGATGGATGATGCTCTATCACGTACTATATAGAAAAAAGACCATCTTTGTCGTGTGTTAATGGCTGGGTGTAGCATTGGTATTACAGTTGTTTAGGGAGATCTAAATTGGAGTAATACTGCTCGAAAGAGTAGGGGGATGGATGATTAGGAGATGTGAGAATTTGAGGCTAGAGTGACCCAAAGAGTAAGAGAAGAGACGACGGAAAAGATGAACTCAAAGATATGCTTTAGTTTAAGAAAAGTTCATGAGTTTTGCTGCGTAATTTGGTATTTAAATACCAAATCAAACAAAGAAAGATGTGTTGGTCAAAAGTCCTTCCACTGTATTTGTTGATCCTAGCAGCTGCCATTCGGGGGGCCATCCATTTGTGAACTTGGAGGTGTATACTTATTTTTTCGTTTAAAATTATGATATTGTGTTTTTAAAACACTTAATTGATGATATTCTGCTTTCATTGGATGCTTGTTCAATGTGGTTTGGCATTAGAGGATGGCTCGGGTCGATCATTGTAGTTTAGCGTACTATTCATCCACAAATGGAGTCATCATCAAAGCATGAGGTTGTGAAAGTGACTGTTGATAATTATTTTAAGGATTACGCAGATGCTCCAGTTCTAGTACATACTCCATTCATCTCAAAGCTTAGTTAAGCTCACAATACATTCATACAATGGCCAAAACACTTGGTATTATAAGTTTCAGATAATCAGGTTACTTATATTTAAAATTTTGATTTATATACTAAGTAATTTTGATTTATATAAATTAAAAAGAAGTCGAATTGAATTAGGAACATATGCCTAAAGAAGGTGAGAAGAAGAAGAAGAAAAAGTGGTTGGAAGTGATCCTTGTACCGATGAGTCTACTTTAAGGCCCAGAAAATATCCTCTTCTTGACTTGGCATTGAAGAGTTTGAGTGATCAGTACAAGTATATGTACAACTTATTTAGCCACCGACCCTCAGATATGCCTTTTAGTTTACCAGTTTAGAGGGGTACTACCTTCAACTATGAGAGAAACCACAACATTCTTGTCTCGCGACAAGATGTTTTTGAACTTATCACGGGAGCATGTCTTAATGTTTCCATTTTGCAAGTTTCATGATGTGAGATTTCTCAAGCTATAAACTAACATTGATATTTAACTTTATTGTATTTCCTACGTACAATTATTTGGAGTGTAGGGAGTTGCAAGATTGGTCTGATGAGCATGGAAAGGGTAGCATTGGTTTCATGTGTCAAGTATGATTTCGGCGGTCATTATATACAGTTCTCCATATGTTGTGGTCAACGACATGTCAAATTCAATGAAGAACATGCGCAATTTGAGTCTCATCATATGTGTAACACCCCCAAAATCCATACACGTCCACGACTACGTTGCACCGACTTCGGGAGTGTTACCGCCGCGGTGAAACGCAAGGCAAGATAAAATCAAAATGTCAACAACTCCTTTATAAAACTACATTGCAGCGGAAATAAAATATTAACTTCAAATTACAACTCAGGAATCACCATAGACCCCTTTTTATTCAAACCATTAACTATTCATACTAATTGTTCTATAAGTTCAATAAAAACATTTAAAAGCTTATAAACAAGAAAATATTCCCCGTATGCCAACTCATGCAGCAACACCAGCACACCTAGTCTGCTCCCCATTGAAGCATCAACGGTTCATCACAGGTCAACAAACAACACAATAACACACAATCAGCTATGCTGAGTACATAGTAAAGCAGTAAGGGCATACAAAGCATAAACAAGATCATAAGGATCATTCCTAGACATGATACTACCATAGCATTACATTCTCTACTTTTTATTTAGTTGGCAGCGAACGGGCACCGTCATCTTACTAGATTCATACGGGCTACTGAATCCTTAATAGACAACTTGGTCTATTAGATGGAATGTAAACACGGTTTCGTTCCGTTCCACATCCATCACCTTAGTATGCATACCCCCAAGATCGTACGGAACCTTCCGCCTACTTGAGTTATCAAAATTTATAAGGACACTACTGTCGTCACAAGTAGGCTCGCGTAGGAGTGTAGAACAAGTCAAACACTCCCCCCATTGTTCATTACTTGTAGGGAGTCCAACTACAAGTTATCGCCAATATCCTTCTTAATAAGATTCATTCATACAACATCGAACATATAATCGTTAAATTCTTAGGTACATTGCTCAAATTCTCTAATTAAAGCAATCTCTTGCAACATCCTTGTTACAACAATAAATCATATGCTTTCAATCCAATTCTCATTTCATGCTTGTATTGCGATACAACTACGCATACCAATAATAACTCATTCCAACTCACAAGTCATACAACAAGGAAATACATATAAATTTCCAATTGATTTCATGTTACCAAACAATCTCATCAATCAAAATCAACCACAGTTCCCCTATCATGATTCTAGGTTCTAATATAACAATCACAACCTAAACATGATACTAATATATCGAACCGAACTAGTACGCGTACGTACCTTGTAACGAAGAATCTTTGCTGACTATTAAAACGTTCCGCTTATGAAATTGGGACCTAATTGAATAACAAGGAATATTTCAAGGTCTAAGTCCTTGCTAATATTAGATAAAATCAGCTTACCCAACTGTACAAAATATGATGTTTTGGATATCAATTTTAACCGATCTTATTCCTTTTCTTCCTTTTCATGAAATTTAATAAAGCTAACATATTTAAACACTAGTTAATATGCTTATAAATCTGATTTCTCTTTAACTTTATTTTATACTCTGTTTACATACAGCGACAAACTTAAACAATTATATATACGAGCATTATGAAAATCAGATTTGAGAAATAAGTTACATAGAGAATTAAAACACAGTTATAATCTGATTTTCTTTTACTAAGTCCATACTTTAATTATAATTATAGAAATTCATCAAGGATGCATAAGAATACCAAAATCAGGTTTGATAGTTTAGTTTAATGAAGAAAGGGATGGAATTTTTTTTTTTTTTTTAACAACATACCGGAGACCACCACAACTGGCGGCGACTGAACACCACTCCGGCACGTCCACCAGCACACGCGTGCTGCAGTTCGGCGAGCAGCCTCGCGAGCCTCTCGAAGCCTCGCACGCCACACCCAAGCCTCGACCGCACACCACACTCGAGACTCGACCGCACACCACCGCACTCGAGCCTCGACCGCACACCACCGCACTCGAGCCTCGACCGCACACCACCGCACGCCTACAGCGCTCGTACAACCCCCGTCTTCGTCGCTACTCGCACGACCACACTTGTTCGCCTCGACCCACTCACTCGCACACACCCTCGAACACTCACGCACAACCTGCGCGCACCACTACTCGCCTCGACCCTCGCACTCACTCGCACACACACTCGAGCACTCACGCACAGGTGGCGACGAGGGGGAAGGACAGGTGACGAGGGAGAAGAAAAAGGAAATCTTTGAGGGAGGAGGAGAACAGTACGCTGGGGAAGGAAAAGAGAGGAGAGAGAAAATCTTCTTGTGGTAAAATAAAAGAAAACGGCTGGTGAAGTAAATTTAGGGTTCTCTTATTAAAATTTTTTTTTTTTTCCTCTCTTCCTTTTTATAGTGTGGGAAACCTTAGTTTATTAGGATTCGTTTCCAAATCGAATTATGACTTACTTAATAAAACCGAATTAGAATATAATTAGGTACCAAGGTAGGTTGTATATTTAAATTATAACTGTAGGCTTACTTAACTATACTATACTTTACTTTCACTTCTACTTTATATGTTCTTATTTATAGCAAAATAACTCCAAAAATACGGAGTATTACAGGCTTCTCCCCTTAAAGAAAGTTTCGTCCCGAAACTTTGAGGTAGCCAGTCTTAACGACGAACTTTCGCGCTTCTAAGTCCCAAAATTTCAACAAGCGTTTTCTCGTTTTCGCAATTCACATAAACAATAATACACATAAATAACAACTTAAGCAAGCTTTAGGGGAAGCGCGAAATTCTATCGCATTCTTCCCCCCTTAAAAGAAAAGTTACGTCCTCGTAACTCGCCTACCTCTTGAAAAAGTTCGGGGGTACTTCGGACGCATCGCATCCTCCGCTTCCCATGTGGCTTCTTCGTGATTCGATTTCTCCACAACACCTTCACGATTTTGACGTCTTTATTCCTCGTACTACGCACCTTGTTGTCTAGGATCTTGATGGGTTTTTCCTCATAGGACAAGGATTCGTCTAACTCGACGTTTTCGGGTTCTAGGACATGCGACTCGTCGGTACGTATTTCCGAAGTTGGGATACGTGAAACACGTTGTGAACCCTTTCTAACTCGTTGGGCAAATCTAAGCGATAAGCCACTTTGCCTACTCTCGCCAAGATCTGATATGGTCCTATGAACTTAGGGCTTAGTTTCCCTTTCTTCCCAAATCGCATCACTCCTTTCATTGGAGACACTTTCAGCAAAGACTTTTTCACCAACTTCATAGTTCTCTTCCCTTCGCTTCGATCCGCATAGGACTTCGCCCGTCTGTGCGGCACCTAATCTTGTCTTGAATGACTCGCACTTGATCAACGGTCTCTTGAATCATTTCAGGACCTAACACCACTGTCTCACTAATATCGTTCCAACACAAAGGACTGCGACATTTTCTCCCATACAACGCTTCAAATGGAGCCATTTTGATACTAGCATGATAACCTGTTGTTATATGAGAACTCTATGAGGTCTAAATGGTCTTCCCATGATCCCCGGTATTCTAAGGCACAAGCTCTTAACATGTCTTCCAAGGTCTGGATGGTTCTTTCTGTTTGGCCGTCTCAGAGCTGGATGAAAGGCTGTACTCATTAATAGCTCACTACCAAATGCCTCCTGGACCTTTTTCTAGAAATTCGAAAGGAATCGCGAATCCCGATCAGACACTATACTCGTGGGTACCCCGTGCAGTCGAATGACATGTTTAACATATGCTTTGGCTAGGGATTCCATACTCCACGTGTCTTTCATGGGTATGAACCTTGCAGTTTTGGTCAATCGGTCCACTATCACCCATATTGTGTTATTACCTCCCCGACTCCTAGGTAAGGCTACGACGAAGTCCATGGATATCGAATCCCACTTCCATGTTGGAATGTCAAGAGGTTGAATTTTGCCTTGAGGTCTCTTGTGTTCACTCTTTACCTTCTGACACGTCAGACACTTGGAAACAAACTCGGCTACTGCCCTCTTCATCCCAGGCCACCAAAACATCTTTTTGAGGTCCTTATATAGCTTATCCCCCCCTGGGTGGACGGAATAATTCGTATTATGACATTCACTCATTATCTTTTGCTTCAACTCCTCACATTTTTGCGGTACACACCACCGACCCTTGTAGCGTATACTCCCATCTTCATGGATTTCAAACCCCTCTGCTTTTCCCTCCTTAAGTTTTGCTTTGACCCGCTCAAGTTTCACATCCCCAGGCTGACCCTCTCTTATTTCATCTAGAAATTTGGGCTGAATGGTTAGGGCACTCAATAATTTTTCCACTTCCCCTTCATGAACCACCTCAAGTTGGAGTTTAGAGAATTCTTCACACAGTTTGTCAGCAACTACCAAGGTGTTGAGGCTATGGCTAGATTTACGACTCAATGCATCAAGAACGACGTTTGCTTTACCCTCATGGTATTGAATATCTAAGTCATAGTCCTTAATGAGCTCTAACCATCTGCGTTTTCGCATATTAAGGTCTTTCTGGGTGAAGATGTATTTGAGGCTTTTGTGATCGGTGAAAATTCGGCAAGTCACCCCGTAAAGGTAATGTCTCCAGATTTTTAAGGCAAAGACAATTGCGGCCAACTCTAGGTCATGTGTTGGGTAATTAACCTCATATGGTTTCAGTTGACGGGACGCATAAGCTATAACTTTCCCATTCTGCATAAGAACACAACCCAACCCATTCTTTGACGCATCACTATAGACATCATATCCCTCATCCCCGTTAGGCAAGGCTAGAACAGGTGCTAAGGTTAATCTCTCTTTGAGTGTTTGAAAGGCTTTCTCACTTTCGCCGACCAGCTTAAACTTGCAATCTTTCTTCATCAAGCTAGTCATGGGTTTTGCGATCTTCGAAAAGTCTTTCACAAATCTCCTATAATAACCGGCTAAACCCAAGAAACTCCTTATATACGTGACATTCTTTGGGGTAGGCCATTCACTCACGGCTTTTATTTTTGCGGGATCTACTTGACACACCCTCCTTAGAGACGAAATGTCCCAAAAATGACACCTTTTCCAACCGAGAACTCACACTTTGAAAACTTTGCATACAATTGGTTCTCCCTAAGTGTCCCGTAAAATAAGCCTCAAATGTCCCTCATGTTCCTCCTTGCTTCTTGAATAGATCAATATATCGTCTATGAACACGACTACGAATTTATCGAGGTAGGGTCGAAAAATCCTATTCATGAGGTCCATAAAAACAGCGGGTGCATTGGTTAACCCAAAAGGCATGACGGTAAACTCATAGTGTCCATACCTAGTCCCGAAGGCGTTTTAGGTATATCTTGGTCAGCAATCCTCAACCGATGGTAACCATACCTTAAATCTATTTTGGAGAACATCCCTGCACCCTGAAGTTGGTCAAACAAGTCATCTATCCTAGGTAACGGATATTTGTTTTTCACAGTGACATTGTTCAACTCCCGGTAGTCTATACACAACCTCAAACTACCATTCTTCTTCTTCACAAATAAGACAGGAGCTCCCCATGGTGACATACTAGGTCTAATGTACCCTTTTTCTAGTAGTTCTTCTAGCTGGTTTTTCAACTCATTCATTTCTCGCTGGAGCCATTCGGTATGGGGCCTTTGAGATAGGTCCAGTTCCGGTACTAAGTCAACAAGTGAACTCTACATCTCTCCTTGGCGGCATACCGGGTATTTCTTCAGGAAAAACATCCTGAAATTCGCTAACTATAGACACATCCTCAGGTTTTAATGGATCATCCTCAACCCTTCTCACAGAACGCATAAATAGAGGCCATCCTTTGTTCATATAACCCTTAAGTTGCAAGACATTGATTACCTTAATCCCAGGTTCCTGAGGTATTCTCCTATATGACACCCTTTTTCCCGAAGGATCTCTCAGTTCCACTTTCTGTGCATCACAGTCTATCTTAGCCTTGTACTTCCCAAGCCAATCCATCCCCAAAATGATGTCTAGGTTTGATAAATTAAACTCTATTAGATCGGAAGGAAAGAAGCCCTCCCCTATTTTCGGCGAGACATTCAGGAATTTCTTAGAGCAATTAACGGTATCCCCGGACGGAATAATTATAGGCATAGAAATTGACTCGAGACTCAACCAAGTGCTAGAGTTCTAACAGTTGTATGGCCAATAAAAAGACAAAGATGCGCCAGAATCGAACAATACTTTAACAGGAATTGAGTTAATAGAGAAAATACCAGTGACCACATCTCTTCGAGCTTCTTCTTCACTAGCCGTCATCATATACAACTTCCCTTTGCCCTTATTATCATTGTTGTTGGTCACTTGATTCCCGGATGGTGCCTGGTTATTTGCATTAGTTGGTGGTTTGGAATAATTAGAGTTCCCTGACCCATTGTATGCGTTTCCACCATTCCCATTCCCATTCCTAGGCTTGTCCCCATAGTTCCCTTTCTTTTGACCATTGGAGTTAACCTTATTCTTCGAGTAGCACTCATACGCCCTATGCCCCAGTTTCCCACATTCACGACACTCCACTTTGTTACCCTCGCAATCTCTCCCAGGATGGTTGTTTGGGCACTTCTTACACCTGAACACACGCTCAGGTCTGCGGTTGTTGGTGTTATTGTTGCGGTTATTGTTATTATGTTGAGTGTTGTTGTTGTTGTTGGGTCCCTTACCAAAGTTTCGTTGGAAGGTTTGGTTGCTTTGGTTCCCCTGGTGCTTCTTTTCAAACCTTTGAACCTCGGGGGTTTGGATTCTCCTTTCGTTTCTCCCCTTGTTTACCCCCTTCCTCTCGTTTCCTTATGGCATATAGGTGGGCAGCTTTGCCAAAGACGTGGTCCAATGAGGTGAAAGTATCTCCCCCGGTCTCCCCGTAGGTCAAGGGTGAGTCCTAACTCAAAACGTGAGGCCTTAGCTTCCTCGGTAGGGGCAATTTCGGGAGCAAATCTCATCAACTCAATGAATTTGCGATAATACTCCTCAACAGAGACGGGTTCCCTTGTTCTAGCATCATAAACTCCTGGGCTTTCTACTTCTTGAGGTATGGAGGGTAATACTTATCCCTCGGGGCTTTCTTGAAGGTTTCCCACCCAAAGTCGGGTTGTTTAAGGGGGTTGTCCTTAGCTTGGGTCCACCAAAAGTGTGCATCCCCTCGAAGGTAATAGCTTGCTAAGGGCACGTCTTATCATACGGACGGGAGAGGGTAAAGAACGACTTATCAAATTCCCCAACCCAGTTTTCCAGCTCCTCTGCCCCCCTTTCCCATTCGGTATTGGCGGGTTCCTACGGGCAACCTTTTCGGACAAGTCCCCATCCCGGTTATGACCCCAGGCTAGGTTAGCCGTGATCCGAACTAGATCACGAATCGATTGCTCGACATTCGAGAGAGGTATCGGGCGTGCTTGCCTTGACGGACCATTCTGCGCTGAAAAATGACACAACGGTTGTTTCGGCTGATATGCACATAGTCGTTTATTTATTTGACTACTACACATTGGCACATTTATATAACACATCTTTATTGCGAACAATCATTAAGTCCCTATTGACTTGCAATATAAACATCTCAAATAAGACGTTACATCAAATAAAATAATAAAACTGTTGTATTACAGGTAAAACTTATTGTTTTCAAGGAAAACATAATATGAATAAATAAAATAATAAACGAATACTAATTTGCTACTTGGCATGCAAGCCTTATTAAAACTGAAATAAACGAATAAAATAATATTCTAATCCTAATTATATAATCAAAAGAAACTAAGGACTATAATGGTGAGCTTCGTCATCTGAATTAGGATTTTCTATTCCTTCCTCCATGTCGCCTTCGTCCTCGAAGACTCGTCATCCTCGATAGGCTCATCTTCCTCCAGAGGTTCCTCCTCCGAGGTTCTTCTTCTATGGGCTCTTCTTCCGCTTCTTGGTCATTTTCCTCAATCGGATCCTCCTCGGCGAGCTCATTCTCATTAGGATCTCCCTCTTCTTCATTTCCATTGGGATCTCCCTCTTCCTCATTTCCCAAGTCGAGTATAGGTTCAGCATTATCTTCCCCAATCACTGCGATGAATGTCCTATTATTCCCCTCATCATCGGAAATGTAGATAACAGTTCTGAGGTTTGGCGCTATGTGGTTCTCGGGTATGAACTCATCCTCAAAAGTTTGGTACCTAGCTCTTTTTGCAGCTCTAAAGGACGCTGGCGGCTCAGATTTAACTCTAGGATTCTCAGAATTCACATTAATTCTCGAGCTTTCCCCCACATGATAGGTTCCTTGAACTAAAGGTGATGAGGTAGAGGGCTCCCAATTCCTTTGCTCACGAATTCTCCATTCATTTTCACAGTATTTAAGATCAGTAATAAAATGTCCTACGGTAGGAAGGTATTGGTTCCAGTAAGTGTGTTTGACCCTATTAAAATTTCCATTTTCTGTCCATATATCCCCATATCTACGGTGTACGAAAAGATAAGGTTCCTCCTTAGGGACGTACTGCAACATAAAATATATTTTCTCCATTTCAGTCTTTAGTCTAGTATCTCCCTGTAAGGTCCTATACTCCATAGCAGCTCTCATCTTTTGGGCCCAGATGTCCCAATCTTCCGCTATTCGGTGTTTCATCAGGTATTCCTTAGGACCTATGTCGTAAACCATCTGCGAATTTAAAGAAGGAAAATAGTCTAAGTTTTGTGACTTTAAGGTTTTTAAGTATACATTATATATAAACATATATAAGAGGTAAAACGATTACTTTCAATTTTAGAATCTCGAGTTCAAAATATTTATGACAATTTATATGATTCTTTTCTAAAATATTCGAAATAAGGTTTTAGTTCAATACCTTTATGAAACATCTTTGGAATATTATATTAATTCGAAATTCTAGGCAATTAAAATATTTTACTATCGAATTTTAGTGCCTTCAACCACTATCCTCGTATATTCTCCTACTCTATTCACATATCAAAGATTCAAAAGAACCCTTCACCAATTCAATCCAACAACCAATCCACATTTCATATAATTAGACAAATAAAGGCAAGAAAGGCAGTACAAATAAAATCATTCCTATGATTTAATGCACGCAAAAGTAATCTATATGCTCTTATCCCATACTACCCATTTTAAAATCTTTTAAAACATCTTTGAAGATAGGAACCTTTGGCTCTGATGACCAGTTTTGTAACACCCCCAAAATCCATACACGTCCACGACTACGTTGCACCGACTTCGGGAGTGTTACCGCCGCGGTGAAACGCAAGGCAAGATAAAATCAAAATGTCAACAACTCCTTTATAAAACTACATTGCAGCGGAAATAAAATATTAACTTCAAATTACAACTCGGGAATCACCATAGACCCCTTTTTATTCAAACCATTAACTATTCATACTAATTGTTCTATAAGTTCAATAAAAACATTTAAAAGCTTATAAACCAGAAAATATTCCCCGTATGCCAACTCATGCAGCAACACCAGCACACCTAGTCTGCTCCCCATTGAAGCATCAACGGTTCATCACAGGTCAACAAACAACACAATAACACACAATCAGCTATGCTGAGTACATAGTAAAGCAGTAAGGGCATACAAAGCATAAACAAGATCATAAGGATCATTCCTAGACATGATACTACCATAGCATTACATTCTCTACTTTTTATTTAGTTGGCAGCGAACGGGCACCGTCATCTTACTAGATTCATACGGGCTACTGAATCCTTAATAGACAACTTGGTCTATTAGATGAAATGTAAACACGGTTTCGTTCCGTTCCACATCCATCACCTTAGTATGCATACCCCCAAGATCGTACGGAACCTTCCGCCTACTTGAGTTATCAAAATTTATAAGGACACTACTGTCGTCACAGTAGGCCTGCGTAGGAGTGTAGAACAAGTCAAACACTCCCCCCATTGTTCATTACTTGTAGGGAGTCCAACTACAAGTTATCGCCAATATCCTTCTTAATAAGATTCATTCATACAACATCGAACATATAATCGTTAAATTCTTAGGTACATTGCTCAAATTCTCTAATTAAAGCAATCTCTTGCAACATCCTTGTTACAACAATAAATCATATGCTTTCAATCCAATTCTCATTTCATGCTTGTATTGCGATAGAACTACGCATACCAATAATAACTCATTCCAACTCACAAGTCATACAACAAGGAAATACATATAAATTTCCAATTGATTTCATGTTACCAAACAATCTCATCAATCAAAATCAACCACAGTTCCCTATCATGATTCTAGGTTCTAATATAACAATCACAACCTAAACATGATACTAATATATCGAACTGAACTAGTACGCGTACGTACCTTGTAACGAAGAATCTTTGCTGACTATTAAAACGTTCCGCTTATGAAATTGGGACCTAATTGAATAACAAGGAATATTTCAGTGCTAAGTCCTTGCTAATATTAGATAAAATCAGCTTACCCAACTGTACAAAATATGATGTTTTGGATATTAATTTTTACCGATCTTATTCCTTTTCTTCCTTTTCATGAAATTTAATAAAGCTAACATATTTAAACACTAGTTAATATGCTTATAAATCCGATTTCTCTTTAACTTTATTTTATACTCTGTTTACATACAATGACAAACTTAAACAATTATATATACGAGCATTATGAAAATCGATTTGAGAAATAAGTTACATAGAGAATTAAAACACAGTTATAATCTGATTTTCTTTTACTAAGTCCATACTTTAATTATAATTATAGAAATTCATCAAGGATGCATAAGAATACCAAAATCAGGTTTGATAGTTTAGTTTAATGAAGAAAGAGATGGAATTTTTTTTTTTTTTTTTAACAACATACCGGAGACCACCACAACTGGCGGCGACTGAACACCACTCCGGCACGTCCACCAGCACACGCGTGCTGCAGTTCGGCGAGCAGCCTCGCGAGCCTCTCGAAGCCTCGCACGCCACACCCAAGCCTCGACCGCACACCACACTCGAGACTCGACCGCACACCACCGCACTCGAGCCTCGACCGCACACCACCGCACTCGAGCCTCGACCGCACACCACCACACGCCTACAGCGCTCGCACAACCCCCGTCTTCGTCGCTACTCGCACGACCACACTTGTTCGCCTCGACCCACTCACTCGCACACACCCTCGAACACTCACGCACAACCTGCGCGCACCACTACTCGCCTCGACCCTCGCACTCACTCGCACACACACTCGAGCACTCACGCACAGGTGGCGACGAGGGGGAAGGACAGGTGACGAGGGAGAAGAAAAAGGAAATCTTTGAGGGAGGAGGAGAACAGTACGCTGGGGAAGGAAAAGAGAGGAGAGAGAAAATCTTCTTGTGGTAAAATAAAAGAAAACGGCTGGTGAAGTAAATTTAGGGTTCTCTTATTAAAATTTTTTTTTTTTCCTCTCTTCCTTTTTATAGTGTGGGAAACCTTAGTTTATTAGGATTCGTTTCCAAATCGAATTATGACTTACTTAATAAAACCGAATTAGAATATAATTAGGTACCAAGGTAGGTTGTATATTTAAATTATAACTGTAGGCTTACTTAACTATACTATACTTTACTTTCACTTCTACTTTATATGTTCTTATTTATAGCAAAATAACTCCAAAAATACGGAGTATTACAATATGTCCCTATCTTAAGAAGTATGCAAGTTAAATTAATATTTACTTTGTTTAATATATATAAACTTGTGGTTATATGGACATCACATTTTGCTTGTCATGCCTCATGGATCAATGGATTCTACTCGTGCTTTCCCTATTTAAGAAAGAGGTATATATATTTGATGCGCTCAAGAAAAGAGACCCTTGTTATCAAGTTACAAATGAATATGTCAGTTCATAATAATTAAACATGTTAATTATTTTACATGCACTTTATGATATTTTAAATAAACGATAAGTGTTTATAATAATTGTCAAAAAAATTCTATCCTTAGTGCATTTAAAAGTGTCAAGCGCCCTGAAGGATGTAATAGTGGAACTACATTGTCTTGGAGGCCGACACATGTATAATTCTCATGTTTCTTGTGTTTGAACCTATGCAAATTATATTTAGGCTTTTATTTACGATTCTAATATAAATCTTATGGTGTAGTGTGCTCAACAACCGGGAGGGACTCAATGGGTCTATTTTGTGATGTGACATGCTTGACATACTCCGCTACCACAATACTATAAATAATTTAGTTGAGGTATATATTGTAAATAGTTCTTTATGTGTAATATAGTATGATACTTATTACATTTTTAAGTATATTAACTAATTGATACTCCCTCCATCCCAGAAAGATCTAAACACTTGTTGGAACACGTAGTTTAAGGTGATAATGTAACAACCCAGATTTTCCCAACCAGCTTACGGAGGATTAAGCACAGCAGAAGAGACTCTGGTCGAGCTAACCCGAACTATTACCATCACACTCACCGAACTAGATCGGAGAGTATGGAACTCAATTCCCAATTCTATTTATTTCAAAATTAACTATTACAACAATGCCCTGATTCTCGGACTCTATTTTAATAAATTCCTATAGAAAATTCGGTAGAGTTTCCTTTAAAAATATGACAACCCTGAATCGGGAAATAATATGAATATGTTACAATTTCAATAAATAAAATATTTTCCAACTCCCAAAACTCAACAACCTCAACACTTTCTTGAGCAATGCTACGAGAGAATCAGGAGCACTAGCGACTCAAATAAATAGATAAGTGGACTAGAAATAATTAATTATTAACTATTACATGTCAAGCGTCCTCACTTCGAAATCAAATATAACATTATTAGAAGTCTTTCAGACTGAATAAGCATTCGCCTCGAATTGCAAAAGATTAACTCACGGCTTCAACCTGAAACATTTAGGAACACTGCCACCCAGCAAGTGACAGGCCACAGATATGACAAAACAACATGCAGACACATCAGCAAAGCTGAGTATTATACCCGTAAATAAGTTTAACACATACTTTGGTGGCTTGTACCTGAAAACGACTCTCACACATTCAACATAAGTCCAAGAATCACATCCATCACAGCATGCTTAGCAGCAATTCTTGTTGAACATACATATTATATTTTTATGCAATTCCTCATTTCATAATACACCATCAATCACATAGTAACAAACACAGTAAGGTGACTCCCAACAGAGACATGTTCCATATATTCTTATTTAATCAACCTTTCAACTTACCATGATTCCTTATAAGGAATTTAAGGTCACCAACTTTGATATAACAATATTCTTCATTTCCTTTAGTCGATTTCTTAACGGAAATCCAAACTTATGCTTTCAGACTCTATCAATCATTTACTTATACTGTTATAAACAAGTAATTATCAGGCAATAAATAACATAACAACTTTCACTATAACGATTCCTTATGGGGAATCCAATATCAAAATAACTTTCATACTTTGAGATAACTTTCTTTTTAACCAGGGGGAAAGAGAACGCGGCGGAGGAGAGAGAAAGATCAGACTAAAACCACCACCACCAGCGCACAAGAAAGATAGGAGCAGGGCAGGGAAATTCGGGGCGACAACGCCACACATCTCCAACCACGAACAAAGGAGAGAGAATACGTAGCTCCGGCTAAACCGGAGCGCATCACCGGCGAGAGTAACGCGGCACACCACCGGCAAGACAGCGACGCCGACGGGGAGAGATGCAAGTGAGAGAAAGGAACGGGGTGAGAGAGAGAAGTTGGGGTTTTGAGATTCTTTGGGTTTCCTCTTCAATTGAGGAAGTAATTAGAAATAAAATAGAAAACAACTTGATTTAAGGAAGACACGAAGAAGAAGAACCTGGCACAAGGAGATGGAGACACGAAGGGATGAAGAAGATGAAGCAGGAGCTTTGGCTCCAAAAGAAGGACGCACGAGGAGAGAGAATGAAAATTGGGGTTTCTTTGGGTTTTAATTTTCTAAATATAACTGACAAATGGATGAATTTGGTTATGGGTTTTTCTTTCGGGCAAATACTACTCAACAAATTGCACACAAAACCCAAAATATATA
>CANSNZ010000300.1:42500-85000 GCA_947646795.1 Beta lomatogona | reverse complement strand
CGTTAACTTTTTGAGTTGTATCTTGAGCTCCTGATTTTCTAGAATCAGTTGTTGAGCTATTTCTTGAGAGATAGTCTGCAAAACAATTGTCGTTAGTTTTTAATAATTCAATAGAGAATTCATATTGATTGATGTCAGCTATTATTCGATTTATTTCTTTTCTTGTAATTGAATCTTGTAATTTTAGGGTTAGCCAACTCCTAACAGTTCTATTGTCTGTTCTAATTATGAATTTACTATAAACTATATAACATTCAAATTTTTTGATTCCATATTTTACTGCTTTTAATTCCTTTTTATTTATATCCCAATTAATTTCATTTGCCTTAAAAGTACCTGAGTGATACCTACAAACATATTCTTTTTTATCATTTTTATATCTGTAAGTGAAGAACTCCGGTCTTGTGAATAATAAGCTCGATACCAACTATGGGGGTGAAGCATGTTTATAGAGAAGATAGAATAGAGAAGAAATGTTGAGAGAAGAAATCTGGAAGTGTAGTTAGGCAAGTGCCTTCTGATGATTTTGCCTCATCGAGAACTCTTATTTATAAGCAAAGCATTACAAAGGTTCGTACAAAAACTACATACTGTTACAAAACACTATTTGCTACAGTGAAAAGTGCTACAAGTGAAAGTACTGTTCACTATTCACATATTTTTCTTGCGCTAGCCGCCTAACTTTTGTCTTGTTATAACTGTTACAATATTTATCTCGTTACATGATAAGCATATGTCTATCTTATTACAGCCTATCCGATTAAGGTTTATTATAAGCAAAAGGGATTGAGTCTTTACAGAAAGTTCATAATAAAACCGACTGTTTACCTCTTTTATTTGCTTACCATATGAGTTCTCTAATAAAAACTGTCAAACTATGTGTTGAATGGATAAATTATGCTTTAATATTTAAAATCAATAGAGTAAGAGATCAAATAAGTATATCTCATATTCAAGCAGCTAAAGAAGAAGATACTTGAAATAAGGTGCTCTTTACTTAATTCACTACAAAAAGAACAAAATAAAATAGAAAAACTTTCAAGGGTTCAACTAGAACTTAAAAAATTACTAGAACTATTAAAACAAATAGAACTTAGACAATTATTAATAGAACTTGAACAATTAATAAATTCGTTATGACTATTAAAACACAAATAAACAACGTTAAAGATCATATAAAAATGAGAGATAACATATTAAATGTTCAGAATAGAATTATACAAGATAAAATAGATGATTTTGAAGATTACTTATATGAAGCTTATAGAAGAAAAGATAATGAAATAAAAAATGCCTTCAGAAAATATTTAATTAAGTTACAAGACAAGAAAAATATAAACTTAATAGCTAAACAAGAACTTAGAGACTTACAAAGTTCGTTATACATATGAGTACTAAGTCTCGGTAAAGCAAAGGCTATGAGAAGAGCTAATCTGGGAATATTTTATATCAATTATGCAATCCGATATTAAAAATTTAGAATTAAGAAATCAAAAACAAATGGCTATTATTAATAAACTACAAATATTAGAACAAGCAACATTAAATGATAATTATGACTATGAAGAAATTGAAAAAGAGTTAAAACCTTTTGAGAACCAAATAAAACTGCTAAATAATGAAATTAAAAAGGAAGAAGATGTGGCTAAGAAAATAATAGAGGATTATAATAGTTATATTGCAAATAGAAAATCAACTTTATGCTTATGAGTGAACTAGAAAAAGAGGAAAATTTAGGAACTAACCTAAGGATAATAAACAAAAATATTTTATTAATTATACAACTACTAAAAGAAAGTAAGAAAGATTTAGATAAACCAGGGTCTAGCAATACTAAAATACCAATAGAGTTAGAAGAACAAGGTTATGAAATTTCGAAAAAGAAGATAACTAAGGAATATTCACAGTTATTTCCAGAATTACTTTTGAGGAAAAGAATAGAAATAGAATATGAAAGAATAATTGACCAACCAGAATAATGAATAAAAACGAAAAAATCATTGAAGAATAAATTATTAGATACCCTGACGGTCCATTTAAAATACATAAGACTAATCAAAATAGACAATTTGCGGAAATTAGTGAAGGCATATTTTATCTAATAAAAGATAGGAAACAAATGATACTAGAAAATGAATTTGACAGAGAAAGGAGATTAGCACTAGAAAATAATTTCGTATAAGTAACTAATATAGAGAGTAGCTATCAAGACAATAAAACAATTAATGACATCTACAAGAAATTAGAAATACTAGAAAGAAAATATGATGAGAGAATGAGAAAAACAGAAGAATCTATTAAAATAATCCATATTAATACTAAACAAATCTTAGATAAAGTCTACAGAGTAGAAAATCATTTAAAGGAAGAAATACAAAATCTTAAAATAGAATATAATAGTAAGTTCGATAAAATAGAAGAACAACGTATATGTAATATCAAAAACAATACGTAAGATATAGGAATCCATGAATCGAATGATGAAACAATAAATAATACTACCATAAAAACTTTAATTACTGAAATAGAACGACTTGAAGTAAATAATATAAAAGTAAATACTCTAGAAGAAAATAATGAAGAAGTTTATTCCGAACAATCTAGTCAAGAATTTAGATATTCAAATTATTTAGAATCGACTTTAATTCGAAAAAGACGAAGAAATTAACATACTTACTAAAGTCTACGCAGATGACAATTATGATTATATGGAATCCAGTAGAAGTTATAAACCTACCTTTAAAAAGAAAAAATATGATTATAAATATAAAAATAATGATTATATATGGAAATATCGAACAAAATTAGAAAATGATTACATACCCAGAGACAACCAATCGGGAGAAACTTTAAATCTAGATTGCTCTACTAATACTGAAACGGATATACAAAATTGGACAGCTAGAATAAATGCAAAATTAATAGAAGCTAAAATACCGGTCGGTGCGGCGGCTTATATTGAAGCGACTATAACGAAATAGCAAGAAGCTATTTAACTAATATAGGAATAGTAGAATTAACCGAATTGCGAAGTACTAAGATAGAATGACCGATTCAACACAAATGTTGAAAAAATATGAAAAAATAATTCGAAGAGAATTTGGTAATCCAAATGCAGATTTAAAATATGCTATAGCCAAAAAAGAGTATTGTAAGTCCCAATTATATAATATGCAAATATGTTCCATGTGTCCAGAAGATCTAAATAAAGATAATTGTGCTTTTCGGATGAACTATTATGAATTAGGAACCGAAACCCCTGAACAATTAGCTGTATTTCGAAAATTATATTTTGAAAAATTACCAATACCTATAAATACTATGGTACAACAAGCTTATTACACAGAACCTAAAACAGGAACTTTAGGAGAACAAATAGCATATTTACAAGCATGGTATAAAAATTATTGTATGGAAGTTAATAACCATAAGGAATTTAGAAAACAAGCTAAAATTAGTGACTGTTGTGAAAGATATGAAATACCCAAATTTGGATGTCACAAATTAAACAAAAGATACAAAGCAAAAAGACCCAAATTGATGCGAAGACGATATAAAAGATTTAAACCGTATGGAAAATATAAAAATAAGAAACGATCAAATAAAAACTATTTTATTAAAAGAAAAATCTACAAATATGCTAAAAATCCAAAAAGATGTAGATGTTATAATTGTGGACAAATAGGTCACATAGCAAAGGAATGTAAAGCTAAAGCAAATAAAAATGCTAATAAAAACATAAAAAATGTAAACTTCATTGAACTCCATATAGCGGAATATGAACTAGGAAAAACCAATATACCACCAGATGAAGAAATATATGTGCTCGAATACGAAACAGATAATAACGAAATTAATGAAATAAGTAATGATGAAAGTAGTGAAGATGAAGATAATACTGAAACTGATAATAATGAATAAAGAATTACAAGAAGTTGATTACGAGGAAGATATTACAGTACAACATAAAAACCAAAGAGTAATTTTTGACTTACAAAAATATAATGCATTAAAGTATGAATGATTTACGTTGTCCCCCGGCAAGATTATTGAAAAGAAAAAATTTGATCTAGCTAATGTAACTAAGTATTTCAAAAATAAAAAAGAAGAATATTAAGTTATAGCTCATAGGGAACATGTTATAGATATAACACAGGTACAAGGTAACACTAGAGTCCCATTAATAACACAAGAAGTATTAAATGAAGAAATAACCAAAATTAATAACGTACTAAAAAATAAACCAATTACATTTAGATTTGTAGAATTAGCTGCCATAGAAATAATAATAAAAGCTTGTTTTAAAGAAGGAATAGATACCACTTTAGAATTAGAATTAGCTGATGATAGAATTAAAGAACCTATAGAACAAGCCATTATAGCACAACTTAAAGGAAATCTTATTTATCGAAAGTTAGATTTATAATTAAGCCTAATTATTCTATAAGTTTAACCGATCAAAATATAGAAAAGGCATTAGTCTTATATTGGAAATTAGATGGAATAAACATGACAACTGGATCAAAAGTCATGACAAGACAATGTAAGAATGCTTATATATTAACAGATCAACATCGGGTTTATAATAAAAACAAATTAAGACCAATTACCTAGACACCCCTTTTACGAGATCTTATATTACCTATAGAAAAAGGATTAAAGTTATACTCTAAACCAAACTATGAGGACTTAGAAATAGTAAAGAAACGATTAAGCGTCTCTAGATCTAAACGACATTTAATTGAAAACCTACCTATTCAAATAAAATCACATGAACATTATATAATAATACAAATAGGAGCAAAAAATCTAACAGCGCATTTAGATATTAATACTGAAAGTAATTACATACCATTAGACAAATTGTCAAACCAAATAGTTAACATAAATGAAAATTTTAATAGATTAATTACATTAACAACAAAAGTTGCGCTCCAAGATATAAATATAGACTATGTTATAACCCTAAACAATAAGATAATACTAGGAAAATACTTTTTGAAACAGAGTTAAACCATGGACAATAGAACCAGATTACTTTAAATTCACCGATAACCAAACTCAATATAAAACTAGAATAATAAATGAGTAACGCTATACCTAGTTTAATAGAATTAGTAAGATTACAAAAACAGATAGAAATAGCAAAAGAAGACAAGGTTTATTTAAATCAAAGACTACAATATATTATATTTGCAGGTTGCCATAGAGATAGCATTAGAGCATTATCAAAAAGGAAACAAGAAAAAACCAGAGATATAGAGATATTAGAACAAAGATTATATAAAATGAAAAATGACTTAGCAATTCTCAATAAAAATGAGTAATTTAACCTATATACTTATAAAAATAATCTTTGAAGGATATAAAAGTCGATATTATACACCAATGGTAGACACAGGAGCACAACCAACAATAATGAAAGAAAATTGTTTACCAGAATGGAAAAAATTAAACACACCATTTAGAATCAATGGATTTAATAACAATGGTAGCAACATTACCTTATATCAAACAAAAGTGAAAATACAAATTTGGAATAAAATATTAATTATACCTAAAGTATACTGTTTCGAACTAATAGGAAAAGACATCATACTAGGAACTAACTTTCTTAACCAATATAAACCTTTTAGTATAGGCAAAGAGTTTGTTACATTATTTACTCCTTGTAAACATAATTTAAGAGCCAATATAGTCAAAAATAGAGAACGAATACCAATAGAATAGGAAAAATGTAATATAGGCGAAGAAGCTAAATTTGTCCAAAAGATGACAACCAAGAAGGAAAAAAAATAATAACTTTGAAATTATAGAAATTGGTATACTCCATATAGATAAGCTTACTCCTTTAAAAACCCAGTTAGAAAAACTATGTGGTGATAACCCTTTAGAAAATTGGTATAAGCATAAAACAGAGATAAAAATGACATTGAAAGACCAAAACAAGCATAATATCACAAAAACCTTTTAATAATACACAACGAGATGAAAAAGAATTTAAAATGCATATAATGGAACTATTAGCTGGAAAACTAATCGAGACCTAGTAATTCAAAGCATAGTAGCAGTGCTTTTATAGTCAATAAACACTCAGAACAAAAACGAGGAAAAAAAAGAATGGTTATTGATTATAGAATTCTAAATGAAAAAACAATTACTTACATTTATCCTATACCAAACAAGATACTTAAAATGAGGCAGATACAAGGTTACAATTATTTCTCAAAATTTGATTGTAAAAGTGGTTTTCATCAATTAAAATTAATCGAAGATTCTAAACAACTAACAGCATTCAAAGTCCCTAAATATTTAAATCAATTATCAAATTGTGTAGTTTATATTGATGACATACTAATCTATTCAAAAACACAAGAAGAACATTTTAAGTTGTTAGAACAGTTTATAGACATTATTAGAACTAGTGGTATAGTTTTAAGCAAAAAGAAAATGGAGTTATTTAAAACACAGATTGAATTCTTAGGATTTGAAATAGATAAAGCTGGAATAAAAATGCAAGATCATATAGCTCAAAAAATTATTGAGTTTCATAAAGAAATATATACTAAGAAAGAATTACAAAAATTCTTAGGAATAGTAAATCAAGTTAGAGAATTTATCCCGAAATTATCACAATATACTGAACCACTAACTAAGAAATTAAAGAAAGACTATGATTTTAGATGGGAAGATATCGATACAAAGATTTTAGAAAAAATCAAAGACCTAGTCAAAAAGTTACCAAAACTTAGTTTTCCCGATGAAGACAAAGAATTTATATGGATAGTAGAAATAGATGCTAGTGAAACCAATAACGGTTATGGAGCAAGTATTAAAATACATATATAAAAATGATAAAAAAGAATATGTTTGTAGGTATCACTCAGGTACTTTTAAGGCAAATGAAATTAATAGGGATATAAATAAAAAGGAATTAAAAGCAGTAAAATATGGAATCAAAAATTTTGAATGTTATATTGTTTATAGTAAATTCATAATTAGAACGGACAATAGAACTGTTAGGAGTTGGCTAACCCAAAAATTACAAGATTCAATTACAAGAAAAGAAATAAATCGAATAATAGCCGACATCAATCAATATGAATTCTCTATTGAATTATTAAAAACTAACGACAATTGTTTTGCGAGACTATCTCTCAAGAAATAGCTCAACAACCGATTCTAGAAAATTAGGAGCTCAAGATACAACTCAAAAGTTAACGGAAGAACTCGCTTCAATGAAAAGAGAAGCCACTTCCAAGTAATCCTAATATGGAGCAAGCGAGATATTGGCACTAGCCAAAAATATAAAAGCCGAATTATTACAAAAAAAGTTAATTCTCCTTTCAAACGAAGTATGTCCTTACAAACTTATAACCCCAACCAAACCAATAACTCTACTCCAGTTATCAACGAGCTAAATTTTCCAAGCCTTATTCCGGATACCACATCCTTCAAGGAAAAGTTAACCTTAGGTACTAAACAAACTATGAATCCTCCAGTTCGCCAATATATAGACAATTTCTTATTTATTGCCAACAGACTAAATACTATCCCGGAAATAACCTCTAAAGATCGCCACGGAGAAATAGAAGGAGGTTATGTTACTAACCCTTTAAAAAAGGTAAACGAGTTAATAGCGTTGCCTGGTTGCAATGCAAATTTAATCAAAGCAACATATGATTATGACCTTCTCAATTCAGTTTACACAATGAATGCAGAAAGAGCTATCATCAATTCCCGATTTATATAAAGCGGCTAAAAGTTACTTGCACATTACAAAATCTCCTATGATTTTTGTATGATGCTATACTGCCCAGTGCGAAGTTACTTTCTCCGAAATAAAACAATGTATTAGGGTTGTTAAAATGGGTTGTACATCAAATTTTATCCTCCCCGAAGAAATTAAGGCACAGCCCGAGTTAAACTACCATGAGATAACAGATCTCCTCGGGAAAAGGGGGCAAGTCAAGATAAAAGCAATTTATGAAGCCTTGATTAACATGGTCAAGACTTATGTTTGGATAAATCATAAGGAGTTAAACACATTAATTATCTCTCAAAGCAAAACATACGGCCATGATGCAATTGAAACCATCAAGTCATGGTATGGAGCCCGCTCCATCCGGATCAAGAACCGATTCTAAGGTATATACCTAAAAATTTTCTAACCGAAGATACCTTGAAGAGATATTGCAGTTGGATGCAGCAAAATAATAACCACTCATGTAAAATGTGTGGAGTTAAACAAATGACTGTACCAATAATTGAAGATATAGACAGCTATGAAGATAGGGCTAAATCATCTAATACAGCAGTATCTACTACGGAGATAGAGCACAACGTACAAGAATAAAACACCTGTAAACATTACAGCTGTAATAAGATAGACATATGCTTATCATGTAACAGATAAATGTTGTAACAGTTATAACAAGACAAAAGTTAGGCGGCTAGAGCAAGAAAAATATGTGAATAGTGAATAGTGAACAAGTACTTTCACCGTAGCACTTTTCACCGTAGCAAATAGTGTTTTGTGAAATTGAATCATTTGTGCTTTGCGGATGATATAATAATGTGCAGCAAGGGTGATTATGTATCGGTTTTGAGCTTATTACAAGGCTTTAAGCATTTTTCAGAGGTTTCTGGGTTAGAAGCAAATAATCAAAAATCAGAGATATATACTACTGGCATGACACAACAAGAGATCAGAAGAATTTTAGACATCTTTGGGTTCAGCCTAGGTACTCTTCCCTTTAAGTACCTAGGTGTGCCTATTTGTTTCAAGAGGATTTCAAGAAGGGATTGTGATAATTTGACTGAAAAAAATTATCGCTAGAATCGGGAGTTGGAGCGACGAGACACCTATCCTATCGGGAAAGAGTAGTGCTTATCAACTCGGTATTATTGAGTCTTCATGTAGGGCATATGTGTGGAGTGGGGAATATTTCAGCCATAGACCTGGCAATATTCAGTGGGATCGAGTGTGCAGTCCCTAAGGAAGTTGGAGGCTTAGGGATGAGAAGGATCATCCAAAGTGGAATATTGCTGCACTTGGAAGGTATGTTTGGGCTTTACGCAAAAAAAGACAGTTTATGGCTTAGATGGATCAATGCTTGTTTATATTCATGATGCCAATTGGTGGACATATGTTCCACCGCAAGATAGTAGCTGGTACCGGCGTAAAATCCGTGAAATGAAGGAAAAATTAAAATCGGTCTTCTCGGAAACAAGAATTGATAAGCTTGCAAAACTACTCAATTCAATGCTGTTATAAAAAGCTGGTGGGGAGATTCCCCAAGGGTGATCCGGAGGTGTTTTGTTTCGAATAGACTTTCAGTCCCAAAGCACGAGATTCATCCGTTGGCTAGTTATGAATGAAAGATTGAACACTACCGAGAGGATGTTTAAAATTGGTGTTGCTGCTGATCCAAACCGTAAACTATGTGGTCTCATGGAGGAAACACATACTCATTTATTTTTCTCATGTGAGTTCGGTAATGTTGTTGCTCTGAATATTTCAAGATGGATGCAAATGGATAATTTTGGAGATGACACAAACAACAGTATAGAGAAGATCAACGAGAGGGAGAGGTTCGAGATTTCAAAAAAATGTTCAACTTATCGTCCCGAGTGCTACTATCTACCGATTTGGATTGCCGGGAATGATGCTATGTGGAATGGCAAAGTAGATAGGATCACTACTCATGTAAATAGAATACAAAAAGTGTGTATAGATAGAATTTATAGTATTATTCCTCAAAAGGTTACTAGAAGAGAGAAATATTAGCTAAGAGAGCTTACTTGTAATATGCCAATTTGTAATTAGCTTGTTTTTTTTTTTTTTTTTTTTTTGGTTTTATGGCCTAGGTTTGAGGGAGTCCAACCTAGTTGCTTTGCCTCTTCCTTGGTGCATTGGTTGTATTTGGTTTTAGGTTTGAAATATATTCTTTCTTAATTAGCAAAAAAAAAAAAAATAGTGTTTTTGTAACAAGATGTAGTTTTTGTACGAACCTTTGTAATACTTTGCTTATAAATAAGAGTTATCCGATGAGGCAAAAGCATCATAAGGCACTTGCCTAACTACACTTCCACATTTCTTCTCTCAACATTTCTTCTCTATTCTATCTTCTCTAAAAACACGCTTCACCCCCATAGTTGGTATCGGAGCTTACTATTCACAAGACCGGAGTTCTTCACTTACAGCTTATTCCTCAAGATATTATACAGAAAGTTAGATTTATAATTAAGCGTAATTATTCTATACGTTTAACTGATCAAAATATAGAAAAAGCATTAGTCTTATATTGGAAATTAGATGGAATAAACATGACAACTGGATCAAAAGTCATGACAGTACAATGTAAGAATGCTTATATATTAACAGATCAACATCAGGTATATACTAAAAACAAATTAAGACCAATTACTATAGACACCCCTTTTACAGATCTTATATTACCTATAGAAAAAGGATTAAAGTTATACTCTAAACCAAACTATGAGGACTTAGAAATAGTAAAGAAACGATTAAGCGTCTCTAGATCTAAACGACATTTAATTGAAAACCTACCTATTCAAATAAAATCACATGAACATTATATAATAATACAAATAGGAACAAAAATCTAACAAATAGCATTTAGATATTAATACTGAAAGTAATTACATACCATTAGACAAATTGTCAAACCAAATAGTTAACATAAATGAAAATTTTAATAGATTAATTACATTAACAACAAAAGTTGCGCTCCAAGATATAAATATAGACTATGTTATAACCCTAAACAATAAGATAATACTAGGAAAAGACTTTTTGGAACAGGTTAAACCATGGACAATAGAACCAGATTACTTTAAATTCACTTATAACCAAACTCAATATAAAACTAGAATAATAAATGAGTAACGCTATACCTAGTTTAATAGAATTAGTAAGATTACAAAAACAGATAGAAATAGCAAAAGAAGACAAGGTTTATTTAAATCAAAGACTACAATATATTATATTTGCAGGTTGCCATAGAGATAGCATAAGAGCATTATCAAAAAGTAAACAAGAAAAAACCAGAGATATAGAAATATTAGAACAAAGATTATATAAAATGAAAAATGACTTAGCAATTCTCAATAAAAATAAGTAATTTAACCTATATACTTATAAAAATAATCTTTGAAGGATATAAAAGTCGATATTATACACCAATGGTAGACACAGGAGCACAACCAACAATAATGAAAGAAAATTGTTTACCATAATGGAAAAAATTAAACACACCATTTAGAATCAATGGATTTAATAACAATAGTAGTAACATTACCTTATATCAAACAAAAGTGAAAATACAAATTTGGAATAAAATATTAATTATACCTAAAGTATACTGTTTTCGAACTAATAGGAAAAGACATCATACTAGGAACTAACTTTCTTAACCAATATAAACCTTTTAGTATAGGCAAAGAGTTTGTTACATTATTTACTCCTTGTAAACATAAGTTAAGAGCCAAAATAGTCAAAAATAGAGAACGAATGCCAATAGAATGGGAAAAATGTAATCTAGGCGAAGAAGCTAAATTTGTCCAAAAGATGACAACCAAGAAGGAAAATAATAATAATTTTGAAATTATAGAAATTGGTATACTCCATATAGATAAGCTTACTCCTTTAAAAACCCAGTTAGAAAAACTATGTAGTGATAACCCTTTAGAAAATTGGTATAAGCATAAAATAGAGATAAAAATGACATTGAAAGACCAAAACAAAGCATAACATCACAAAAACCTTTTAATAATACACAATGAGATGAAAAAGAATTTAAAATGCATATAACGGAACTATTAGCTGGAAAACTAATCGAGACCTAGTAATTCAAAGCATAGTAGCAGTGCTTTTATAGTCAATAAACACTCGAACAAAAACGAGGAAAAATAAGAATGCTTATTGATTATAGAATTCTAAATGAAAAAACAATTACTTACAATTATCCTATACCAAACAAGATACTTAAAATGAGGCAGATACAAGGTTACAATTATTTCTCAAAATTTGATTGTAAAAGTGGTTTTCATCAATTAAAATTAACCGAAGATTCTAAACAACTAACAACATTTCAAAGTCCCTAAATATTTAAATCAATTATCAAATTGTGTAGTTTATATTGATGACATACTAATCTATTCAAAAACACAAGAAGAACATTTTAAGTTGTTAGAACAGTTTATAGACATTATTAGAACTAGTGGTATAGTTTTAAGCAAAAAGAAAATGGAGTTATTTAAAACACAGATTGAATTCTTAGGATTTGAAATAGATAAAGCTGGAATAAAAATGCAAGATCATATAGCTCAAAAAATTATTGAGTTTCAAAAAGAAATAAATACTAAGAAAGAATTACAAAAATTCTTAGGAATAGTAAATCAAAGTTAGAGAATTTATCCCGAAATTATCACAATATACTTGAACCACTAACTAAGAAATTAAAGAAAGACTATGATTTTAGATGGGAAGATACCGATACAAAGATTTTAGAAAAAATCAAAGACCTAGTCAAAAAGTTACCAAAACTTAGTTTTCCCGATGAAGACAAAGAATTTATATGGATAGTAGAAACAGATGCTAGTGAAACCAATAACGGTTATGGAGCAAGTATTAAAATACGGATATAAAAATGATAAAAAAGAATATGTTTGTAGGTATCACTCAGGTACTTTTAAGGCAAATGAAATTAATTGGGATATAAATAGAAAGGAATTAAAAGCAAGAAAATATGGAATCAAAAAATTTGAATGTTATATAGTTTATAGTAAATTCATAATTAGAACAGACAATAGAACTGTTAGGAGTTGGCTAACCCTAAAATTACAAGATTCAATTACAAGAAAAGAAATAAATCGAATAATAGCTGACATCAATCAATATGAATTCTCTATTGAATTATTAAAAACTAACGACAATTGTTTTGCAGACTATCTCTCAAGAAATAGCTCAACAACCGATTCTAGAAAATCGGGAGCTCAAGATACAACTCAAAAAGTTAACGGAAGAACTCGCTTCAATGAAAAGAGAAGCCACTTCCAAGTAATCCTAATATGGAGCAAGCGAGATATTGGCACTAGCCAAAAATATAAAAGCCGAATTATTACAAAAAAGTTAATTCTCCTTTCAAATGAAGTATGTCCTTACAAACTTATAACCCCAACTAAACCAATAACCCTACTCCAGTTATCAACGAGCTAAATTTTCCAAGCCTTATTCCGGATACCACATCCTTCAAGGAAAAGTTAACCTTAGGTACTAAACAAACTATGAATCCTCCGGTTCGCCAATATATAGACAATTTCTTATTTATTGCCAACAGACTAAATACTATCCCGAAATAACCTCTAAAGATCGCCACGGAGAAAAAGAAGGAGGTTATGTTACTAACCCTTTAAAAAGGGTAAACGAGTTAATAGCGTTGCCTGGTTGCAATGCAAATTTAATCAAAGCAAAGATATGATTATGGCCTTCTCAATTCAGTTTACACAATGAATGCGAAGAGCTATCATCAATTCCCGATTTATATAAAGCAGCCTAAAAGTTACTTGCACATTACAAAATATCCTATGATTTTTGTAAGATGCTATACTTGCCCAGGCGAAGTTACTTTCTCCGAAATAAAACAATGTATTAGGGTTGTTAAAATGGGTTGTACATCAAATTTTATCCTCCTTGAAGAAATTAAGGCACAACTAGAGTTAAACCACCATGAGATTACCGAGATCTCCTCGGGGAAAAGAGGGCGATCAAGATAAAAGCAATTTATGAAGCCTTGATTAACATGGTCAAGACTTATGTTTGGATAAATCATAAGGAGTTAAACACATTAATTATCTCTCAAAGCAAAACATACGGCCATGATGCAATTGAAACCATCAAGTCATGGGTACGGAGCCTGCTCCATCCAAATCAAGAACCGATTACAAGGTATATACCTAAAAATTTTCTAACCGAAGATACCTTGAAGAGATATTGCAGTTGGATGCAACAAAATAATAACCACTCATGTAAAATGTGTGGAGTTAAACAAATGACTTTACCAATAATTGAAGATATGGATAGCTATGAAGATAGGGCTTGAATCATCTAATACAAAGAAGATCTACTACGGAGATAGAGCACAACGTACAAGAATAAAACACCTGTAAACATTACAAATTGTAATAAGATAGACATATGCTTATCATGTAACGGATAAATGTTGTAACAGTTATAACAAGACAAAAGTTAGGCGGCTAGCGCAAGAAAAATATGTGAATAGTGAATAGTGAATAGTACTTTCACTGTAGCACTTTTCACTGTAGCAAATAGTGTTTTGTAACAATATGTAGTTTTTGTACGAACCTTTGTAATGCTTTGCTTATAAATAAGAGTTCTCCGATGAGGCAAAATCATCGAAGGCACTTGCCTAACTACACTTCCACATTTCTTCTCTATTCTATCTTCTCTAAAAACACGCTTCACCCCCATAGTTGGTATCGAGCTTACTATTCACAAGACCGGAGTTCTTCACTTACACTTATTCCTCAAGATATTATACAAATAATTATGGAAGCGAGATAAGGTAATCTCTTTTCTTATGAACTGAATTTAAATTCAATCCCCTAGTTTATAATAATACCGAGATCTGTTAAAATAATTCTATAATTTCATATAGGATGTATGCTATCTTAATTATGCTTTCCCCGATTAAGTAAAATCATGTTTAGAAACCAAAAGACAATTGGTAGCGGGGAGTCCGTTTAGCCGTTAATTAATGAGAAGGCATTGAGGGTGTGATGCATACAACCTATGTGGTGAGGTTGAAAAACATGAATTTATTTAATTCTCGCTTAAGTGCTTAAGGGTTGTTAAAGCGGATTAGCGTACTTATATGAAAGCCGATAGAATTGTTATTAACCGATTAAGGTTTATTATAAGCAAAAGGGATTGAGTCTTTAAAGAAAGTTCATAATAAAACCGACTGTTTACCTCTTATATTTGCTTATCATATGAGTTCTCTAATAAAATCTGGTCAAACTACGTGTTGAATGGATAAATTATGCTTTAATATTTAAAATCAATAGAGTAAGAGATCAAATAAGTATATCTCATATTCAAGCAACTAAAGAAGAAGATACTTGAAATAAGGTGCTCTTTACTTAATTCACTACAGGAAGAACAAAATAAAATAGAAAAACTTTCAAGGGTTCAACTAGAACTTAAAAAATTACTAGAACTATTAAAACAAATAGAACTTAGACAATTATTAATAGAACTTGAACAATTAATAAATTCGTTATGACTATTAAAACACAAATAAACAACGTTAAAGATCATATAAAAACGAGAGATAACATATTAAATGTTCGAAATAGAATTATACAAGATAAAATAGATGATTTTGAAGATTACTTATATGAAGCTTATAGAAGAAAAGATAATGAAATAAAAAATGCCTTGAGAAAATATTTAATTAAGTTACAAGACAAGAAAAATAGAAACTTAATAGCTAAACAAGAACTTAGAGACTTACAAAGTTCGTTATACATATGAGTACTAAGTCTCGGGTAAAGCGAGGCTATGAGAAGAGCTAACTAGGAATATTTTATATCAATTATGCAATCCGATATTAAAAATTTAGAATTAAGAAATCAAAAACAAATGGCTATTATTAATAAACTACAAATATTAGAACAAGCAACATTAAATGATAATTATGACTATGAAGAAATTGAAAAAGAGTTAAAACATTTTGAGGACCAAATAAAACTGCTAAATAACGAAATTAAAAAGGAAGAAGATGTAGCTAAGAAAATAATAGAGGATTATAATAGTTATACTGCAAATAGAAAGTCAACGTTATGCTTATGAGTGAACTAGAAAAAGAGGAAAATTTAGGAACTAACCTAAGGATAATAAACAAAAATATTTTATTAATTATACAACTACTAAAAGAAAGTAAGAAATATTTAGATAAACCAGAGTCTAGCAATACTAAAATACCAATAGAGTTAGAAGAACAAGGTTATGAAATTTCGGAAAAGAAGATAACTAAGGAATATTCACAGTTATTTCCGGAATTACTTTTGAGGAAAAGAATAGAAATAGAATATGAAAGAATAATTGACCAACCGGAATAATGAATAAAAACGAAAAAATCATTGAAGAAGAAATTATTAGATACCCCGACGGTCCATTTAAAATACATAAGACTATTCAAATAGACAATTTGCGGAAATTAGTGAAGGCATATTTTATCTAATAAAAGATAGGAAACAAATGATACTAGAAAATGAATTTGACAGAGAAAGGAGATTAGCACTAGAAAATAATTTCGTACAAGTAACTAATATAGAGAGTAGCTATCAAAACAATAAAACAATTAATGACATCTACAAGAAATTAGAAAAACTAGAAAGAAAATATGATGAGAGAATGAGAAAAACAGAAGAATCTATTAAAATAATCCATATTAATACTAAACAAATCTTAGATAAAGTCTACAGAGTTGAAAATCATTTAAAGGAAGAAATACAAAATCTTAAAATAGAATATAATAGTAAGTTCGATAAAATAGAAGAACAGCTTATATGTAATATCAAAAACAATACGAAAGATATAGGAATCCATGAATCGGATGATGAAACAATAAATAATACTACCATAGAAACTTTAATTACTAAAATAGAACGACTTGAAGTAAATAACATAGAAGTAAATACTCTAGAAGAAAATAATGAAGAAGTTTATTCTGAACAATCTAGTCAAGAATTTAGATATTCAAATTATTTAGAATCGAGACTTTAATTCGAAAAAGACGAAGAAATTAACGTACTTACTAAAGTCTACGCGAGATGACAATTATGATTATATGGAATCCAGTAGAAGTTATAAACCTACCTTTAAAAAGAAAAAATATGATTATAAACATAAAAATAATGATTATATATGGAAATATCGAACAAAATTAGAAAATGATTACATACCCGAGACAACCAATCGGGAGAAACTTTAAATCTAGATTGCTCTACTAATACTGAAATGGATATACAAAATTGGACAACTAGAATAAATGCAAAATTAATAGAAGCTAAAATACCGGTCGGTGCGGCGCGGTTATATTGAAGCGACTATAACAGAGAATAGCAAGAAGCTATTTAACTAATATAGGAATAGTAGAATTAACTGAATTGCGAAGTACTAAGATAGAATGACCGATTCAACACAAATGTTGAAAAAATATGAAAAAATAATTCGAAGAGAATTTGGTAATCCAAATGCAGATTTAAAATATGCTATAGCCAAAAAGAGTATTGTAAGTCCCAATTATATAATATGCAAATATGTTCCATGTGTCCGGAAGATCTAAATAAATATAATTGTGCTTTTCGGATGAACTATTATGAATTAGGAACCGAAACCCCTGAACAATTAGCTATATTTCGAAAATTATATTTTGAAAAATTACCAATACCTATAAATACTATGGTACAACAAGCTTATTACACGGAACCTAAAACAGGAACTTTAGGAGGACAAATAGCATATTTACAAGCATGGTATAAAAATTATTGTATGGAAGTTAATAACCATAAGGAATTTAGAAAACAAGCTAAAATTAGTGACTGTTGTGAAAGATATGAAATACCCAAATATGGATGTCACAAATTAAACAAAAGCTACAAAGCAAAAAGACCCAAATTGATGCGAAGACGATATAAAAGATTTAATCCGTATGGAAAATATAAAAATAAGAAACGATCAAATAAAATCTATTTTATTAAAAGAAAAATCTACAAATATGCTAAAAATCCAAAAAGATGTAGATGGTATAATTGTGGACAAATAGGTCACATAGCAAAGGAATGTAAAGCTAAAGCAAATAAAAATGCTAATAAAAACATAAAAAATGTAAACTTCATTGAGCTCCATATAGCGGAATATGAACTAGGAAAAACCAATATACCACCAGATGAAGAAATATATGTGCTCGAATACGAAACAGGATAATAACGAAATTAATGAAATAAGTAACGATGAAAGTAGTGAAGATGAAGATAATACTTAAACCGATAATAATGAATAAAGAATTACAAGAAGTTGATTACGATGAAGATATTACAGTACAACATAAAAACTAAAAGAGTCATTTTTGACTTACAAAAATATAATGCATTAAAGTATGAAGGATTTACGTTGTCCCCCGACAACATTATTGAAAAGAAAAAATTTGATCTAGCTAATGTAACTAAGTATTTCAAAAAGAAAAAAGAAGAATATTTAGTTATAGCTGATAGGGAACATGTTATAGATATAACACAGGTACAAGGTAACACTAGAGTCCCACTAATAACACAAGAAGTATTAAATGAAGAAATAACCAAAATTAATAACGTACTAAAAAATAAACCAATTACATTTAGATTTGTAGAATTAGCTGCCATAGAAATAATAATAAAAGCCTGTTTTAAAGAAGGAATAGATACCCCTTTAGAATTAGAATTAGCTTATGATAGAATCAAAGAACCTATAGAACAAGCCATTATAGCACAACTTAAAGGAAATCTTATTTATCAGAAAGTTAGATTTATAATTAAGCCTAATTATTCTATAAGTTTAACCGATCAAAATATAGAAAAGGTATTAGTCTTATATTGGAAATTAGATGGAATAAACATGACGAACTGGATCAAAAGTCATGACAGTACAATGTAAGAATGCTTATATATTAACGAGATCAACATCGGGTTTATTCTAAAAACAAATTAAGACCAATTACTATAGACACCCCTTTTACGGATCTTATATTACCTATAGAAAAAGGATTAAAGTTATACTCTAAACCAAACTATGAGGACTTAGAAATAGTAAAGAAACGATTAAGCGTCTCTAGATCTAAACGACATTTAATTGAAAACCTACCTATTCAAATAAAATCACATGAACATTATATAATAATACAAATAGGAACAAAAAATCTAACAAACGCATTTAGATATTAATACTGAAAGTAATTACACACCATTAGACAAATTGTCAAACCGGATAGTTAACATAAATGAAAACTTTAATAGATTAATTACATTAACAACAAAAGTTGCGCTCCAAGATATAAATATAGACTATGTTATAACCCTAAACAATAAGATAATACTAGGAAATGACTTTTTGGAACAGGTTAAACCATGGACAATAGAACCAGATTACTTTAAATTCACTTATAACCAAACTCAATATAAAACTAGAATAATAAATGAGTAACGCTATACCTAGTTTAATAGAATTAGTAAGATTACAAAAACAGATAGAAATAGCAAAAGAAGACAAGGTTTATTTAAATCAAAGACTACAATATATTATATTTGCGAGGTTGCCATAGAGATAGCATAAGAGCATTATAAAAAAGGAAATAAGAAAAAACCAGAGATATAGAAATATTAGAACAAAGATTATATAAAATGAAAAATGACTTAGCAATTCTCAATAAAAATGAGTAATTTAACCTATTTACTTATAAAAATAATCTTTAAAGGATATAAAAGTCGATATTATACACCAATGGTAGACACGGGAGCACAACCAACAATAATGAAAGAAAATTGTTTACCAGAATGGAAAAAATTAAACACACCATTTAGAATCAATGGATTTAATAACAATAGTAGTAACATTACCTTATATCAAACAAAAGTGAAAATACAAATTTGGAATAAAATATTAATTATACCTAAAGTATCTTGTTTCGAACTAATAGGAAAAGACATCATACTAGGAACTAACTTTCTTAACCAATATAAACCTTTTAGTATAGGCAAAGAGTTTGTTACATTATTTACTCCTTGTAAACATAAGTTAAGAGCCAAAATAGTCAAAAATAGAGAACGAATACCAATAGAATGGAAAAAATGTAATATAGGCGAAGAAGCTAAATTTGTCCAAAAGATTTTAGAAAAAATCAAAGACCTAGTCAAAAAGTTACCAAAACTTAGTTTTCTCGATGAAGACAAAGAATTTAAATGGATAGTAGAAACAGATGCTAGTGAAACCAATAACGGTTATGGAGGAGGCTCCATACCCATGACTTGATGGATTCAATTGCATCATGGCCGTATGTTTTGCTTTGAGAGATAATTAATGTGTTTAACTCCTTATGATTTATCCAAACATAAGTCTTGACCATGTTAATCAAGGCTTCATAAATTGCTTTTATCTTGACTGCCCTCTTTTCCCCGAGGAGATTTGGTATCTCATGGTGGTTTAACTCTGGCTGTGCCTTAATTTCTTCGGGGAGGATAAAATTTGATGTACAGCCCATTTTAACAACCCTAATACATTGTTTTATTCCGAGAAAGTAACTTCGCACTGGGCGAGTATAGCATCTTACAAAAATCATAGGAGATTTTGTAATGTGCAAGTAACTTTTAGTGCTTTATATAAATCGGGAATTGATGATAGCTCTTCCGCATTCATTGTGTAAACTGAATTGAGAAAGCCATAATCATATCTTGCTTTGATTAAATTTGCATTGCAACCAGGCAACGCTATTAACTCGTTTACCCTTTTTAAAGGGTTAGTAACATAACCTCCTTCTTTTTATCCGTGGCGATCTTTAGAGGTTATTTATGGGATAGTATTTAGTCCGTTGGTAATAAATAAGAAATTGTCTATATATTGGCGAACTGGAGGATTCATAGTTTGTTTAGTACCTAAGGTTAACTTTTCCTTGAAGGATGTGGTATCCGGAATAAGGCTTGGAAAATTTAGCTCGTTGATAAGCTGGAGTAGGGTTATTGGTTTAGTTGGGGTTATAAGTTTGTAAGGACATACTTCATTTGAAAGGAGAATTAACTTTTTTGTAATAATTCGGCTTTTATATTTTTGGCTAGTGCCAATATCTCTTGCTCCATATTAGGATTCCTTGGAAGTGGCTTCTCTTTTCATTGAAGCGAGTTCTTCCGTTAACTTTTTGAGTTGTATCTTGAGCTCCCGATTTTCTAGAATCGGTTGTTGAGCTATTTCTTGAGAGATAGTCTCGCAAAACAATTGTCGTTAGTTTTTAATAATTCAATAGAGAATTCATATTGATTGATGTCGGCTATTATTCGATTTATTTCTTTTCTTGTAATTGAATCTTGTAATTTTAGGGTTAGCCAACTCCTAACAGTTCTATTGTCTGTTCTAATTATGAATTTACTATAAACTATATAACATTCAAATTTTTTGATTCCATATTTTACTTGCTTTTAATTCCTTTCTATTTATATCCCAATTAATTTCATTTGCCTTAAAAGTACCCGAGTGATACCTACAAACATATTCTTTTTTATCATTTTTATATCCGTATTTTAATCCTGCTCCATAACCGTTATTGGTTTCACTAGCATCTGTTTCTACTATCCATATAAATTCTTTGTCTTCATCGGAAAACTAAGTTTTGGTAACTTTTTGACTAGGTCTTTGATTTTTTCTAAAATCTTTGTATTAGTATCTTCCCATCTAAAATCATAGTCTTTCTTTAATTTCTTAGTTAGTGGTTCAGCATATTGTGATAATTTCAGGATAAATTCTCTAACTTTGATTTACTATTCCTAAGAATTTTTGTAATTCTTTCTTAGTATTTATTTCTTTATGAAACTCAATAATTTTTTAAGCTATATGATCTTGCATTTTTATTCCAGCTTTATCTATTTCAAATCCTAAGAATTCAATCTGTGTTTTAAATAACTCCATTTTCTTTTTGCTTAAAACTATACCACTAGTTCTAATAATGTCTATAAACTGTTCTAACAACTTAAAATGTTCTTCTTGTGTTTTTGAATAGATTAGTATGTCATCAATATAAACTACACAATTTGATAATTGATTTAAATATTTATCCATGAATGCTTGGAATCTTCCTGGGGCATTTTTGTTTCCAAAAGGTAATACATTTCATTCATAAAACCCATTAGGGACTTTGAATGCTTGTTAGTTGTTTAGAATCTTCGGTTAATTTTAATTGATGAAAACCACTTTTACAATCAAATTTTGAGAAATAATTGTAACCTTGTATCTGCCTCATTTTAAGTATCTTGTTTGGTATGGGATAATTGTAAGTAATTGTTTCTTCATTTAGAATTCTTTAATAAATAACCATTCTTGTTTTTCCTCATTTTTGTTACGAGTGTTTATTGACTATAAATGCACTTGCTACTATGCTTTGAATTACTAGGTCCGATTAGACCAGCTAATAGTTCCGTTATATGCATTTTAAATTCTTTTTCATCTCGTTGTGTATTATTAAAAGGTTTTTGTGATATTATGTTGTTTTGGTCTTTCAATGTCATTTTTATCTCTGTTTTATGCTTATACCAATTTTCTAAAGGGTTATCACTACATAGTTTTTCTAACTGGGTTTTTAAAGGAGTAAGCTTATCTATATGGAGTATACCAATATCTATAAATTCAAAGTTATTATAATTCCTTCTTGGTTGTCCTCTTTTGGACAAATTTAGCTTCTTCGCCTATATTACATTTTTCCCATTCTATTGGTATTCGTTCTCTATTTTTGACTATTTTGGCTCTTAACTTATGTTTACAAGGAGTAAATAATGTAACAAACTCTTTGCCTATACTAAAAGGTTTATATTGGTTAAGAAAGTTAGTTCCTAGTATGATGTCTTTTCCTATTAGTTCGAAACAGTATACTTTAGGTATAATTAATATTTTATTCCAAATTTGTATTTTCACTTTTGTTTGATATAAGGTAATGTTACTACTATTGTTATTATATCCATTGATTCTAAATGGTGTGTTTAATTTTTTCCATTCTGGTAAACAATTTTCTTTCGTTATTGTTGCTTGTGCTTCTGTGTCTACCATTGGTGTATAATATCGACTTTTATATCCTTCAAAGATTATTTATATAAGTATATAGGTTAAATTACTCATTTTTATTGAGAAGTGCTAAGTCATTTTTCATTTTATATAATCTTTGTTCTAATATTTCTATATCTCCGGTTTTTTCTTGTTTCCTTTTTTATAATGCTCTTATGCTATCTTTATGGCAACCTGCAAATATAATATATTGTAGTCTTTGATTTAAATAAACCTTGTCTTCTTTTGCTATTTCTATCTGTTTTTGTAATCTTACTAATTCTATTAAACTAGGTATAGCGTTACTCATTTATTATTCTAGTTTTATATTGAGTTTGGTTATAAGTGAATTTAAAGTAATCTGGTTCTATTGTCCATGGTTTAACCTGTTCCAAAAAGTCTTTTCCTAGTATTATCTTATTGTTTAGGGTTACAACATAGTCTATATTTATATCTTGGAGCGCAACTTTTGTTGTTAATGTAATTAATCTATTAAAATTTTCATTTATGTTAACTATTTGGTTTGACAATTTGTCTAATGGTATGTAATTACTTTCAGTATTAATATCTAAATGCGCTGTTAGATTTTTTGTTCCTATTTGTATTATTATATAATGTTCATGTGATTTTATTTGAATAGGTAGGTTATCAATTAAATGTCGTTTAGATCTAGAGACGCTTAATCGTTTCTTTACCATTTCTAAGTCCTCATAGTTTGGTTTAGAGTATAACTTTAATCCTTTTTCTATAGGTAATATAAGATCTATAAAAGGGGTGTCTAGATAATTGGTCTTAATTTGTTTTTATTATAAACCTGATGTTGATCTGTTAATATATAAGCATTCTTACATTGTACTGTCATGACTTTTGATCCAGTTGTCATGTTTATTCCATCTAATTTCCAATATAAGACTAATGCCTTTTCTATATTTTGATCAGTTAAACTTATAGAATAATTAGGCTTAATTATAAATCTAACTTTCTGATAAATAAGATTTCCTTTAAGTTGTGCTATAATGGCTTGTTCTATAGGTTCTTTGATTCTATCATCAGCTAATTCTAATTCTAAAGTGGTATCTATTCCTTCTTTAAAACAAGCTTTTATTATTATTTCTATGGCAGTTAATTCTACAAATCTAAATGTAATTGGTTTATTTTTTAGTACGTTATTAATTTTGGTTATTTCTTCATTTAATACTTCTTGTGTTATTAATGGGACTCTAGTGTTACCTTGTACCTGTGTTATATCTATAACATGTTCCCTATCAGCTACAATTAAATATTCTTCTTTTTTCTTTTTGAAATACTTAGTTACATTAGCTAGATCAAATTTTTTCTTTTCAATAATCTTGCCGGGGGACAACGTAAATCCTTCATACTTTAATGCATTATATTTTTGTAAGTCAAAAATGACTCTTTGGTTTTTATGTTGTACTGTAATATCTTCATCGTAATCAACTTCTTGTAATTCTTTATTCATTATTATCAGTTTCAGTATTATCTTCATCTTCACTACTTTCATCATTACTTATTTCATTAATCTCGTTATTATCTGTTTCGTATTCGAGCACATATATTTCTTCATCTGGTGGTATATTGGTTTTTCTAGTTCATATTCCGCTATATGGAGTTCAATGAAGTTTACATTTTTTATGTTTTTATTAGCATTTTTATTTGCTTTAGCTTTACATTTCTTTGCTATGTGACCTATTTGTCCACAATTATAACATCTACATCTTTTTGGATTTTTAGCATATTTGTAGATTTTTCTTTTAATAAAATAGTTTTTATTTGATCGTTTCTTATTTTTATATTTTCCATACGGTTTAAATCTTTTATATCGTCTTCGCATCAATTTGGGTCTTATTGCTTTGTATCTTTTGTTTAATTTGTGACATCCAAATTTGGGTATTTCATATCTTTCACAACAGTCACTAATTTTAGCTTGTTTTCTAAATTCCTTATGGTTATTAACTTCCATACAATAATTTTTATACCATGCTTGTAAATATGCTATTTGTTCTCCTAAAGTTCCTGTTTTAGGTTACGTGTAATAAGCTTGTTGTACCATAGTATTTATAGGTATTGGTAATTTTTCAAAATATAATTTTCGAAATACAGCTAATTGTTCGGGGGTTTCGGTTCCTAATTCATAATAGTTCATCCGAAAAGCACAATTATATTTATTTAGATCTTCCGGACACATGGAACATATTTGCATATTATATAATTGGGACTTACAATACTCTTTTTTGGCTATAGCATATTTTAAATCTGCATTTGGATTACCAAATTTTCTTCGAATTATTTTTTCATATTTTTCAACATTTGTGTTGAATCAGTCATCTATGTTCCTTCTATCTTAGTACTTCGCAATTCAGTTAATTCTACTATTCCTATATTAGTTAAATAGCTTCTTGCTATTCTGTTATAGTCGCTTCAATATAATGGCCGCTGCACTTGTGGTATTTTAGCTTCTATTAATTTTGCATTTATTCTAGCTGTCCAATTTTGTATATCCATTTCGGTATTAGTAGAGCAATCTAGATTTAATGTTTCTCCTGATTGGTTGTCTCTGGGTATGTAATCATTTTCTAATTTTGTTCGATATTTCCATATATAATCATTATTTTTATATTTATAATCATATTTTTTCTTTTTAAAGGTAGGTTTATAACTTCTACTTGGATTCCATATAATCATAATTGTCATCTGCATAGACTTTAGTAAGTACGTTAATTTCTTCGTCTTTTTCGAATTAATGTCGATTCTAAATAATTTGAATATCTAAATTCTTGACTAGATTGCTCAGAATAAACTTCTTCATTATTTTCTTCTAGAGTATTTACTTCTATATTATTTACTTCAAGTCGTTCTATTTCAGTAAACTTCTTCAATAGTTTCTATGGTAGTATTATTTATTGTTTCATCATCGATTCATGGATTCCTATATCTTACGTATTGTTTTTGATATTACATATAAGTTTGTTCTTCTATTTTATCGAACTTACAATTATATTCTATTTTAAGATTTTGTATTTCTTCCTTTAAATGATTTTCTACTATGTAGACTTTATCTAAGATTTGTTTAGTATTAATATGGATTATTTTAATAGATTCTTACTTTTTTCTCATTCTCTCATCATATTTTCTTTCTAGTTTTTCTAATTTCTTGTAGATGTCATTAATTGTTTTATTGTCTTGATAGCTACTCTCTATATTAGTTACTTGTACGAAATTATTTTCTAGTGCTAATCTCCTTTCTCTGTCAAATTCATTTTCTAGTATCATTTGTTTCCTATCTTTTATTAGATAAAATATGCCTTCACTAATTTCCGCAAATTGTCTATATTGATTAGTCTTATGTATTTTAAATGGATCGTCGGGGTATCTAATAATTTCTTCTTCAATGATTTTTTCGTTTTTATTCATTATTCCGGTTGGTCAATTATTCTTTCATATTCTATTTCTATTCTTTTCCTCAAAAGTAATTCTAGAAATAGCTGTGAATATTCCTTAGTTATCTTCTTTTCCGAAATTTCATAACCTTGTTCTTCTAACTCTATTGGTATTTTAGTATTGCTAGACTCTGGTTTATCTAAATCTTTCTTACTTTCTTTTAGTAGTTGTATAATTAATAAAATATTTTTGTTTATTATCCTTAGGTTAGTTCCTAAATTTTCCTCTTTTTCTAGTTCACTCATAACCATAAAGTTGATTTTCTATTTGCAATATAACTATTATAATCCTCTATTATTTTCTTAGCTACATCTTCTTCCTTTTTAATTTCATTATTTAGCGAGTTTTATTTGGTCCTCAAAAGGTTTTAACTCTTTTTCAATTTCTTCATAGTCATAATTATCATTTAATGTTGCTTGTTCTAATATTTGTAGTTTATTAATAATAGCCATCTGTTTTTGATTTCTTAATTCTAAATTTTTAATATCAGATTGCATAATTGATATAAAATATTCCCAGTTAGCTCTTCTCATACCCTGCTTTACCTGAGACTTAGTACTCATATGTATAACGAACTTTGTAAGTCTCTAAGTTCTTGTTTAGCTATTAAGTTTCTATTTTTCTTGTCTTGTAACTTAATTAAATATTTTCTCAAGGCATTTTTTTATTTCATTATCTTTTCTTCTATAAGCTTCATATAAGTAATCTTCAAAATCATCTATTTTATCTTGTATAATTCTATTACGAACATTTAATATGTTATCTCTCGTTTTTATATGATCTTTAACGTTGTTTATTTGTGTTTTAATAGTCATAACGAATTTATTAATTGTTCAAGTTCTATTAATAATTGTCTAAGTTCTATTTGTTTTAATAGTTCTAGTAATTTTTTAAGTTCTAGTTGAACCCTTGAAAGTTTTTCTATTTTATTTTGTTCTTCCTGGTAGTGAATTAAGTAAAGAGCACCTTATTTCGATATCTTCTTCTTTAGTTGCTTGAATATGAGATATACTTATTTGATCTCTTACTCTATTGATTTTAAATATTAAAGCATAATTTATCCATTCAACACGTAGTTTGACGGTTTTTATTAGAGAACTCATATGATAAGCAAATAAAAGAGGTAAACAGTCGGTTTTATTATGAACTTTTACGTAAAGACTCAATCCCTTTTGCTTATAATAAACCTTAATCGGTTAATAACAATTCTATCAGCTTTCATATAAGTACTTGCTAATCCGCTTTAACAACCCTTAAGCACTTAAGCGGAATTAAATAAATTCATGTTTTTTAACCTCACCACATAGGTTTTATGCATCACACCCTCAACGCCTTCTCATTAATTATTCTAGTTTTATATTGAGTTTGGTTATAAGTGAATTTAAAGTAATTTGGTTCTATTGTCCATGGTTTAACTTTGTTCCAAAAAGTCTTTCCCTAGTATTATCTTATTGTTTAGGGTTATAACATAGTCTATATTTATATCTTGGAGCGCAACTTTTGTCGTTAATGTAATTAATCTATTCAAATTTTCATTTATGTTAACTATTTGGTTTGACAATTTGTCTAATGGTATGTAATTACTTTCAGTATTAATATCTAAATTCGTTGTTAGATTTTTTGTTCCTATTTGTATTATTATATAATTTTCATGTGATTTTATTTGAATAGGTAGGTTTTCAATTAAATGTCGTTTAGATCTAGAGACGCTTAATCGTTTCTTTACTATTTCTAAGTCCTCATAGTTTGGTTTATTGTATAACTTTAATTCTTTTTCTATAGGTAATATAAGATCCGTAAAAGGGGTGTGTCTATAGTAATTGGTCTTATTTTGTTTTTAGTATAAACCTGATGTTGATCTGTTTAATATATAAGCAATCTTACATTGTCTTGTCATGACTTTTGATCCGGTTGTCATGTTTATTCCATCTAATTTCCAATATAAGACTAATGCCTTTTCTATATTTTGATCAGTTAAACTTATAGAATAATTAGGCTTAATTATAAATCTAACTTTCGATAAATAAGATTTCCTTTAAGTTGTGCTATAATGGCTTGTTCTATAGGTTCTTTGATTCTATCATCAGCTAATTCTAATTCTAAAGGGGTATCTATTCCTTCTTTAAAACAGGCTTTTATTTTTATTTCTATGGCAGCTAATTCTACAAATCTAAATGTAATTGGTTTATTTTTTAGTACGTTATTAATTTTGGTTATTTCTTCATTTAATACTTCTTGTGTTATTAGTGGGACTCTAGTGTTACCTTGTACCGTGTTATATCTATAACATGTTCCCTATCAGCTATAACTAAATATTCTTCTTTTTTCTTTTTGAAATACTTAGTTACATTAGCTAGATCAAATTTTTTCTTTTCAATAATCTTGTCGGGGGGACAACGTAAATCCTTCATACTTTAATGCATTATATTTTTGTAAGTCAAAAATGACTCTTTGGTTTTTATGTTGTCCTTGTAATATCTTCATCGTAATCAACTTCTTGTAATTCTTTATTCATTATTATCGGTTTCAGTATTATCTTCATCTTCACTACTTTCATCATTACTTATTTCATTAATTTTGTTATTATCTGTTTCGTATTCCAGCACATATATTTCTTCATCTGGTGGTATATTGGTTTTTCCTAGTTCATATTCCGCTATATGGAGTTCAATGAAGTTTACATTTTTTATGTTTTTATTAGCATTTTTATTTGCTTTAGCTTTACATTCCTTTGCTATGTGACCTATTTGTCCACAATTATAACATCTACATCTTTTTGGATTTTTAGCATATTTGTAGATTTTTCTTTTAATAAAATAGTTTTTATTTGATCGTTTCTTATTTTTATATTTTCCATACGGTTTAACTCTTTTATATCGTCTTCGCATCAATTTGGGTCTTTTTGCTTTGTATCTTTTGTTTAATTTGTGACATCCAAATTTGGGTATTTCATGTCTTTCACAACAGTCACTAATTTTAGCTTGTTTTCTAAATTCCTTATGGTTATTAACTTCCATACAATAATTTTAATACCATGCTTGTAAATATGATATTTGTTCTCCTAAAGTTCTGTTTTAGGTTCTTTGTAATAAGCTTGTTGTACCATAGTATTTATAGGTATTGGTAATTTTTCAAAATATAATTTTCGAAATCCAGCTAATTGTTCGGGGGTTTCGGTTCCTAATTCAAGTAGTTCATCCGAAAAGCACAATTATATTTATTTAGATCTTACGGACACATGGAACATATTTGCATATTATATAATTGGGACTTACAATACTCTTTTTTGGCTATAGCATATTTTAAATCTGCATTTGGATTACCAAATTCTCTTCGAATTATTTTTTCATATTTTTTCAACATTTGTGTTGAATCGGTCATCTCTGTTCCTTCTATCTTAGTACTTCGCAATTCAGGTTAATTCTACTATTCCTATATTAGTTAAATAGCTTCTTGCTATTCTGTTATAGTCGCTTCAATATAACGGCCGTTGCCTTGACTGGTATTTTAGCTTCTATTAATTTTGCATTTATTCTAGTTGTCCAATTTTGTATATCCATTTCGGTATTAGTAGAGCAATCTAGATTAAAAGTTTCTCCTGATTGGTTGACTCTGGGTATGTAATCATTTTCTAATTTTGTTCGATATTTCCATATATAATCATTATTTTTATATTTATAATCATATTTTTTTCTTTTTAAAGGTAGGTTTATAACTTCTCTTTGGATTCCATATAATCATAATTGTCATATGCGTAGACTTTAGTAAGTACGTTAATTTCTTCGTCTTTTTCTGAATTAAAGTCGATTCTAAATAATTTGAATATCTAAATTCTTGACTAGATTGTTCAGAATAAACTTCTTCATTATTTTCTTCTAGAGTATTTACTTCTATATTATTTACTTCAAGTCGTTCTATTTCAGTAATTAAAGTTTCTATGGTAGTATTATTTATTGTTTCATCATCGATTCATGGATTCCTATATCTTACGTATTGTTTTTGATATTACATATAAGTTTGTTCTTCTATTTTATCGAACTTACTATTATATTCTATTTTAAGATTTTGTATTTCTTCCTTTAAATGATTTTCTACTCTGTAGACTTTATCTAAGATTTGTTTAGTATTAATATGGATTATTTTAATAGATTCTTCTGTTTTTCTCATTCTCTCATCATATTTTCTTTCTAGTTTTTCTAATTTCTTGTAGATGCCATTAATTGTTTTATTGTCTTGATAGCTACTCTCTATATTAGCTACTTGTACGAAATTATTTTCTAGTGCTAATCTCCTTTCTCTGTCAAATTCATTTTCTAGTATCATTTGTTTCCTATCTTTTATTAGATAAAATATGCCTTCACTAATTTCCGCAAATTGTCTATTTTGATTAGTCTTATGTATTTTAAATGGACCGTCGGGGTATCTAATAATTTCTTCTTCAATGATTTTTTCGTTTTTATTCATTATTACGGTTGGTCAATTATTCTTTCATATTCTTTTTCTATTCTTTTCCTCAAAAGTAATTCCGGAAATAACTGTGAATATTCCTTAGTTATCTTCTTTTCCGAAATTTCATAACCTTGTTCTTCTAACTCTATTGGTATTTTAGTATTGCTAGACTCTGGTTTATCTAAATCTTTCTTACTTTCTTTTAGTAGTTGTATAATTAATAAAATATTTTTGTTTACTATCCTTAGGTTAGTTCCTAAATTTTCCTCTTTTTCTAGTTCACTCATAAGCATAACGTTGATTTTCTATTTGCAATATAACTATTATAATCCTCTATTATTTTTTTAGCTACATCTTCTTCCTTTTTAATTTCATTATTTAGCGGTTTTTTTGGTCCTCAAAGGTTTTAACTCTTTTTCAATTTCTTCATAGTCATAATTATCATTTAATGTTGCTTGTTCTAATATTTGTAGTTTATTAATAATAGCCATTTGTTTTTGATTTATTAATTCTAAATTTTTAATATCAGATTGCGTAATTGATATAAAATATTCCCAGTTAGCTCTTCTCATAGCTTTGCTTTACCCGAGACTTAGTACTCATATGTATAACGAACTTTGTAAGTCTCTAAGTTCTTGTTTAGCTATTAAGTTTCTATTTTTCTTGTCTTGTAACTTAATTAAATATTTTCTCAAGGCATTTTTTATTTCATTATCTTTTCTTCTATAAGCTTCATATAAGTAATCTTCAAAATCATCTATTTTATCTTGTATAATTCTATTACGAACATTTAATATGTTATCTCTCGTTTTTATATGATCTTTAACGTTGTTTATTTGTGTTTTAATAGTCATAACGAATTTATTAATTGTTCAAGTTCTATTAATAATTGTCTAAGTTCTATTTGTTTTAATAGTTCTAGTAATTTTTTAAGTTCTAGTTGAACCCTTGAAAGTTTTTCTATTTTATTTTGTTCTTCCTGTAGTGAATTAAGTAAAGAGCACCTTATTTCAGTATCTTCTTCTTTAGTTTGCTTGAATATGAGATATACTTATTTGATCTCTTACTCTATTGATTTTAAATATTAAAGCATAATTTATCCATTCAACACGTAGTTTGACGGTTTTTATTAGAGAACTCATATGATAAGCAAATAAAAGAGGTAAACAGTCGGTTTTATTATGAACTTTATTTAAAGACTCAATCCCTTTTGCTTATAATAAACCTTAATCGGTTAATAACAATTCTATCGGCTTTCATATAAGTACTGCTAATCCGCTTTAACAACCCTTAAGCACTTAAGCGAGAATTAAATAAATTCATGTTTTTCAACCTCACCACATAGGTTTTATGCATCACACCCTCAACGCCTTCTTATTAATTAACAGCTAAACGGACTCCTGCTACCAATTGTCTTTTGGTTTCTAAACATGATTTTACTTAATCGGGGAAAGCATAATTAAGATAGCATACATCCTATATGAAATTATAGAATTATTTTAACGAGATCTCAGAATTATTATAAACTAGGGGATTGAATTTAAATTCGGTTCATAAGAAAAGAGATTACCTTATCTGCTTCCATAATTATTTGTATAATATCTTGAGGAATAAGGCTGTAAGTGAAGAACTCCAGTCTTGTGAATAGTAAGCTACGATACCAACTATGGTGGTGAAGCGTGTTTTAGAGAAGATAGAATAGAGAAGAAATTTTGATAGAAGAAATGTGGAAGTGTAGTTAGGCAAGTGCCTTCGATGATTTTGCCTCATTTGAGAACTCTTATTTATAAGCAAAGCATTACAAAGGTTCGTACAAAAACTACATACTTGTTACAAAACACTATTTGCTACGGTGAAAAGTGCTACATTGAAAATACTGTTTCACTATTCACTATTCACATATTTTTCTTGCGCTAGCCGCCTAACTTTTGTCTTGTTATAAGCTGTTACAACATTTATACGTTACATGATAAGCATATGTCTATCTTATTACGGCGGTAATGTTTACGGGTGTTTTATTCTTGTACGTTGTGCTCTCATCTCCGTAGTAGATCTTGTTGTATTAGATGATTCAGCCCTATCTTCATAGTTGTCCATATCTTCAATTATTGGTACGAGTCATTTGTTTAACTCCACACATTTTACATGAGTGGTTATTATTTTGCTGCATCCAATTGCAATATCTCTTCAAGGTATCTTCGGTTAGAAATTTTTTAGGTATATACCTTGTAAGCTGGTTCTTGATCCGGATGGAGCAGCGGGCTCCATACCCATGACTTGATGGTTTCAATTGCATCATGGCCGTATGTTTTGCTTTGAGAGATAATTAATGTGTTTAACTCCTTATGATTTATCCAAACATAAGTCTTGACCATGTTAATCAAGGCTTCATAAATTTCTTTTATCTTGACTGCCCTCTTTTCCCGGAGGAGATCCGGTATCTCATGGTGGTTTAACTCTCGGGCTGTGCCTTAATTTCTTCGGGGAGGATAAAATTTGATGTACAGCCCATTTTAACAACCCTAATACATTATTTTATTTCGGAGAAAGTAACTTCGCGTGGGGCGTATAGCATCTTACAAAAATCATAGGAGATTTTGTAATGTGCAAGTAACTTTTAGTCGCTTTATATAAATCGGGAATTGATGATAGCTCTTACGCATTCATTGTGTAAACTGAATTGAGAAGGCCATAATCATATCTTTGCTTTGATTAAATTTGCATTGCAACCAGGCAACGCTATTAACTCGTTTACCCTTTTTAAAGGGTTAGTAACATAACCTCCTTCTATTTCTCCGTGGCAATCTTTAGAGGTTATTTACGGGATAGTATTTAGTCTGTTGGCAATAAAAAAGAAATTGTCTATATATTGGCGAACCTGGAGGATTCATAGTTTTTTTTAGTACCTAAGGTTAACTTTTCCTTGAAGGATGTGGTATACGGAATAAGGCTTGGAAAATTTAGCTCGTTGATAAGCTGGAGTAGGGTTATTGGTTTGGTTGGGGTTATAAGTTTGTAAGGACATACTTCGTTTGAAAGGAGAATTAACTTTTTTTGTAATAATTCGGCTTTTATATTTTTGGCTAGTGCCAATATCCGCTTGCTCCATATTAGGATTACTTGGAAGTGGCTTCTCTTTTCATTGAAGCGAGTTCTTCCGTTAACTTTTTGAGTTGTATCTTGAGCTCCCGATTTTCTAGAATCGGTTGTTGAGCTATTTCTTGAGAGATAGTCTGCAAAACAATTGTCGTTAGTTTTTAATAATTCAATAGAGAATTCATATTGATTGATGTCGGCTATTATTCGATTTATTTCTTTTCTTGTAATTGAATCTTGTAATTTTTGGGTTAGCCAACTCCTAACAGTTCTATTGTCTTGTTCTAATTATGAATTCACTATAAACTATATAACATTCAAATTTTTTTGATTCCATATTAAGCTGCTTTTAATTCCTTTTTATTTATATCCCAATTAATTTCATTTGCCTTAAAAGTACCCGAGTGATACCTACAAACATATTCTTTTTTATCATCTTTATATACGTATTTTAATACTTTGCTCTATAACCGTTATTGGTTTCACTAGCATCTGTTTCTACTATCCATATAAATTCTTTGTCTTCATCGGGAAAACTAAGTTTTGGTAACTTTTTGACTAGGTCTTTGATTTTTTCTAAAATCTTTGTATCGATATCTTCCCATCTAAAATCATAGTCTTTCTTTAATTTCTTAGTTAGTGATTCGGTATATTGTGATAATTTCGGGATAAATTCTCTAACTTGATTTACTATTCCTAAGAATTTTTGTAATTCTTTCTTAGTATTTATTTCTTTTTTAAAACTCAATAATTTTTTGAGCTATGTGATCTTGCATTTTTATTCCAGCTTTATCTATTTCAAATCCTAAGAATTCAATCTGTGTTTTAAATAACTCCATTTTCTTTTTGCTTAAAACTATACCACTAGTTCTAATAATGTCTATAAACTGTTCTAACAACTTAAAATGTTCTTCTTGTGTTTTTGAATAGATTAGTATGTCATCAATATAAACTACACAATTTGATAATTGATTTAAATATTTATCCATGAATGCTTGGAATCTTCCCGGGGAATTTTTGTATCCAAAAGGTAATACATTCCATTCATAAAACCCATTAGGGACTTTGAATCCTTGTTAGTTGTTTAGAATCTTCGGTTAATTTTAATTGATGAAAACCACTTTTACAATCAAATTTTGAGAAATAATTGTAACCTTGTATCTGCCTCATTTTAAGTATCTTGTTTGGTATAGGATAATTGTAAGTAATTGTTTTTTCATTTAGAATTCTATAATCAATAACCATTCTTGTTTTTCCACGTTTTTGTTCCGAGTGATTATTGACTATAAAAGCACTTGCTACTATGCTTTGAATTACTAGGTCCGATTAGTTTTCCAGCTAATAGTTCCGTTATATGGATTTTAAATTCTTTTTAATCTCGTTGTGTATTATTAAAAGGTTTTTGTGATATTATGCTTTGTTTTGGTCTTTCAATGTCATTTTTATCTCTGTTTTATGCTTATACCAATTTTCTAAAGGGTTATCACTACATAGTTTTTCTAAGCTGGGTTTTTAAAGGAGTAAGCTTATCTATATGGAGTATACCAATTTCTATAATTTCAAAGTTATTATTATTTTCCTTCTTGGTTGTCATCTTTTGGACAAATTTAGCTTCTTCGCCTATATTACATTTTTCCCATTCTATTGGTATTCGTTCTCTATTTTTGACTATTTTGGCTCTTAACTTATGTTTACAAGGAGTAAATAATGTAACAAACTCTTTGCCTATACTAAAAGGTTTATATTGTTTAAAAAAGTTAGTTCCTAGTACGATGTCTTTTCCTATTAGTTCAAATAGTGTTTTGTAACAGTATGTAGTTTTTGTACGAACCTTTATAATGCTTTGCTTATAAATAAGAGTTCTCCGATGAGGCAAAATCATCGGAAGGCACTTGCCTAACTACACTTCCACATTTCTTCTCTCAACATTTCTTCTATATTCTATCTTCTCTAAAAACACGCTTCACCCCCATAGTTGGTATCGGAGCTTACTATTCACAAGGCCAGGAGTTCTTCACTTACGGCTTATTCCTCAAGATATTATACAAATAATTATGGAAACGAGATAAGGTAATCTCTTTTCTTATGAGCTGAATTTAAATTCAATCCCCTAGTTTATAATAATCCTGAGATCCGTTAAAATAATTCTATAATTTCATATAGGATGTATGCTATCTTAATTATGCTTTCCTCGATTAACTAAAATCGTGTTTAGAAACCAAAAGACAATTGGTAGCAGCGGCCCGTTTAGCCGTTAATTAATGAGAAGGCGTTGAGGGTGTGATGCATAAAACCTATGTGGTGAGGTTGAAAAACATGAATTTATTTAATTCCGCTTAAGTGCTTAAGGGTTGTTAAAGCGGATTAGCGGTACTTATATGAAAGGTGATAGAATTGTTATTAACCGATTAAGGTTTATTATAAGCAAAAGGGATTGAGTCTTTAAAGAAAGTTCATAATAAAGCAGACTGTTTACCTCTTTTATTTGCTTATCATATGAGTTCTCTAATAAAAGCTGTCAAACTACGTGTTGAATGGATAAATTATGCTTTAATATTTAAAATCAATAGAGTAAGAGATCAAATTGGTATATCTCATATTCAAGCGGCTAAAGAAGAAGATCTTGAAATAAGGTGCTCTTTACTTAATTCACTACGGGAAGAACAAAATAAAATAGAAAAACTTTCAAGGGTTCAACTAGAACTTAAAAAATTACTAGAACTATTAAAACAAATAGAACTTAGACAATTATTAATAGAACTTGAACAATTAATAAATTCGTTATGACTATTAAAACACAAATAAACAACGTTAAAGATCATATATAAACGAGAGATAACATATTAAATGTTCGAATAGAATTATACAAGATAAAATAGATGATTTTGAAGATTACTTATATGAAGCTTATAGAAGAAAAGATAATGAAATAAAAAATGCCTTGAGAAAATATTTAATTAAGTTACAAGACAAGAAAAATAGAAACTTGATAGCTAAACAAGAACTTAGAGACTTACAAAGTTCGTTATACATATGAGTACTAAGTCTCGGGTAAAGCGAGGCTATGAGAAGAGCTAGCTGAGAATATTAGAACAAGCAACATTAAATGATAATTATGACTATGAAGAAATTGAAAAAGAGTTAAAACCTTTTGAGGACCAAATAAAACTGCTAAATAATGAAATTAAAAAGGAAGAAGATGTAGCTAAGAAAATAATAGAGGATTATAATAGTTATATTGCAAATAGAAAATCAACTTTATGCTTATGAGTGAACTTGAAAAAGAGGAAAATTTAGGAACTAACCTAAGGATAATAAACAAAACTATTTTATTAATTATACAACTACTAAAAGAAAGTAAGAAAGATTTAGATAAACCAGAGTCTAGCAATACTAAAATGCCAATAGAGTTAGAAGAACAAGGTTATGAAATTTCGAAAAAGAAGATAACTAAGGAATATTCACGGTTATTTCCATAATTACTTTTGAGGAAAAGAATAGACATAGAATATGAAAGAATAATTGACCAACCAGAATAATGAATAAAAACGAAAAAATCATTGAAGAAGAAATTATTAGATACCCCGACGGTCCATTTAAAATACATAAGACTAATCAAAATAGACAATTTGTAGAAATTAGTGAAGGCATATTTTATCTAATAAAAGATAGGAAACAAATGATACTAGAAAATGAATTTGACAGAGAAAGGAGATTAGCACTAGAAAATAATTTCGTACAAGTAACTAATATAGAGAGTAGCTATCAAGACAATAAAACAATTAATGACATCTACAAGAAATTTGAAAAACTAGAAAGAAAATATGATGAGAGAATGAGAAAAACAGAAGAATCTATTAAAATAATCCATATTAATACTAAACAAATCTTAGATAAAGTCTACAGAGTAGAAAATCATTTAAAGGAAGAAATACAAAATCTTAAAATAGAATATAATAGTAAGTTCGATAAAATAGAAGAACGGACTTATATGTAATATCAAAAACAATACGAGAAGATATAGGAATCCATGAATCGGAGATGATGAAACAATAAATAATACTACCATAGAAACTTTAATTACTGAAATAGAACGACTTGAAGTAAATAATATAGAAGTAAATACTCTAGAAGAAAATAATGAAGAAGTTTATTACGAACAATCTAGTCAAGAATTTAGATATTCAAATTATTTAGAATCGGACTTTAATTCGAGAAAAAGACGAAGAAATTAACGTACTTACTAAAGTCTACGCGAGATGACAATTATGATTATATGGAATCCGGTAGAAGTTATAAACCTACCTTTAAAAAGAAAAAATATGATTATAAATATAAAAATAATGATTATATATGGAAATATCGAACAAAATTAGAAAATGATTACATACCCGGAGACAACCAATCACGAGAAACTTTAAATCTAGATTGCTCTACTAATACTTGAAATGGATATACAAAATTGGACGGCTAGAATAAATGCAAAATTAATAGAAGCTAAAATACCGGTCGGTGCGGCGGCCGGTTATATTGAAGCGACTATAACGGGGAATAGCAAGAAGCTATTTAACTAATATAAGAATAGTAGAATTAGCTGAATTGCGAAGTACTAAGATAGAAGGAACATAGATGGCCGATTCAACACAAATGTTGAAAAAATATGAAAAAATAATTCGAAGAAAATTTGGTAATCCAAATGCAGATTTAAAATATGCTATAGCCAAAAAAGAGTATTGTAAGTCCCAATTATATAATATGCAAATATGTTCCATGTGTCCGAAGATCTAAATAAATATAATTGTGCTTTTCGGATGAACTATTATGAATTAGGAACCGAAACCCCTGAACAATTAGTTGTATTTCGAAAATTATATTTTGAAAAATTACCAATACCTATAAATACTATGGTACAACAAGCTTATTACACAGAACCTAACACGGGGAATTTTAGGAGAACAAATAGCATATTTACAAGCATGGTATAAAAATTATTGTATGGAAGTTAATAACCATAAGGAATTTAGAAAACAAGCTAAAATTAGTGACTGTTGTGAAAGATATGAAATACCCAAATTTGGATGTCACAAATTAAACAAAAGATACAAAGCAAAAAGATCCAAATTGATGCGAAGACGATATAAAAGATTTAAACCGTATGGAAAATATAAAAATAAGAAACGATCAAATAAAAACTATATTATGAAAAGAAAAATCTACAAATATGCTAAAAATCCAAAAAGATGTAGATGTTATAATTGTAGACAAATAGGTCACATAGCAAAGAAATGTAAAGCTAAAGCAAATAAAAATGCTAATAAAAACATAAAAAATGTAAACTTCATTGAACTCCATATAGCGGAATATGAACTAGGAAAAACCAATATACCACCGGATGAAGAAATATATGTGCTCGAATACGAAGCCGATAATAACGAAATTAATGAAATAAGTAATGATGAAAGTAGTGAAGATGAAGATAATCTTGAACCGATAATAATAAATAAAGAATTACAAGAAGTTGATTACGATGAAGATATTACAGGTACAACATAAAAACCAAATAGTCATTTTTGACTTACAAAAATATAATGCATTAAAGTATGAAGGATTTACGTTGTCCCCGACAAGATTATTGAAAAGAAAAAATTTGATCTAGCTAATGTAACTAAGTATTTCAAAAGAAAAAAGAAGAATATTTAGTTATAGGCGATAGGGAACATGTTATAGATATAACACGGGTACAAGGTAACACTAGAGTCCCATTAATAACACAAGAAGTATTAAATGAAGAAATAACCAAAATTAATAACGTACTAAAAAATAAACCAATTACATTTAGATTTGTAGAATTAGCTGCCATAGAAATAATAATAAAAGCTTTGTTTTAAAGAAGGAATAGATACCCTTTTAGAATTAGAATTAGGCGATGATAGAATCAAAGAACCTATAGAACAAGCCATTACTCCCTCCGGTTCCTAAAGATCTTCCTTGTTCTTGTTCTTACGGATACCAAGGAGGATTCATTGATGTGGGGTCTAGGGTGGATAAATTATAATAAAGTAAGACCATAGAGGAGAGATAGGGTAATAAAGTATAATAAAGTAAGATCATAGAGGAGAGAGAGGGTAATAAAGTATAATAAAGTGCAATTGTGGACCCATATGATAGTGACATGAGAGGGTAAATAAGGAAATTTATTTTGCCAAATAAGGAATAAAGCAAAAGAGGGAAGATCTTTTGGAAACGCACTTAAACGGAAAAAGGGAAGATCTTTAGGAAACGGAGGGAATATAGCACAACTTAAAGGAAATCTTATTTATCGAGAAAGTTAGATTTATAATTAAGCCTAATTATTCTATAAGTTTAAGCTGATCAAAATATAGAAAAGGCATTAGTCTTATATTGGAAATTAGATGGAATAAACATGACAAGCTGGATCAAAAGTCATGACGAGTACAATGTAAGAATGCTTATATATTAACAGATCAACATCAGGTTTATACTAAAACAAATTAAGACTAATTACTATAGACACCCCTTTTACGAGATCTTATATTACCTATAGAAAAAGGATTAAAGTTATACTCTAAACCAAACTATGACGACTTAGAAATAGTAAAGAAACGATTAAGCGTCTCTAGATCTAAACGACATTTAATTGAAAACCTACCTATTCAAATAAAATCACATGAACATTATATAATAATACAAATAGGAACAAAAAAATCTAACAGCGCATTTAGATATTAATACTGAAAGTAATTACATACCATTAGACAAATTGTCAAACCAAATAGTTAACATAAATGAAAATTTTAATAGATTAATTACATTAACAACAAAAGTTGCGCTCCAAGATATAAATATAGACTATGTTATAACCCTAAACAATAAGATAATACTCCCTTCGGTTCCTAAAGATCTTCCTTATTCTTTTTCCCTACGAGATACCAAGGAGGATTTATTGATGTGGGATTTAGGGTGGATAAATTATAATAAAGTAAGACCATAGAGGAGAGAGAGGGTAATAAAGTATAATAAAGTAAGATCATAGAGGAGAGAGGGGGTAATAAAGTATAATAAAGTGCAATTGTGGACCCATATGATAGTGACATGAGAGGGTAAAGAGGGAAATTTATTTTGCCAAATAAGGAATAAAGCAAAAGAGGGAAGATCTTTTGGAAACGCACTTAAACGGAAAGAGGGAAGATCTTTAGGAAACGGAGGGAGTACTAGGAAAAGACTTTTTGGAACAGGTTAAACCATGGACAATAGAACCAGATTACTTTAAATTCACTTATAACCAAACTCAATATAAAACTAGAATAATAAATGAGTAACGCTATACCTAGTTTAATAGAATTAGTAAGATTACAAAAACAGATAGAAATAGCAAAAGAAGACAAGGTTTATTTAAATCAAAGACTACAATATATTATATTTGCGAGGTTGCCATAGAGATAGCATAAGAGCATTATCAAAAAGGAAACAAGAAAAAACTAGAGATATAGAAATATTAGAACAAATATTATATAAAATGAAAAATGACTTAGCAATTCTCAATAAAAATGAGTAATTTAACCTATATACTTATAAAAATAATCTTTGAAGGATATAAAAGTCGATATTATACACCAATGGTAGACACAGGAGCACAACCAACAATAATGAAAGAAAATTATTTACCAGAATGGAAAAAATTAAACACACCATTTAGAATCAACGGATTTAATAACAATAGTAGTAACATTACCTTATATCAAACAAAAGTGAAAATACAAATTTGGAATAAAATATTAATTATACCTAAAGTATACTTGTTTCGAACTAATAGGAAAAGACATCATACTAGGAACTAACTTTCTTAACCAATATAAACCTTTTAGTATAGGCAAAGAGTTTGTTACATTATTTACTCCTTGTAAACATAAGTTAAGAGCCAAAATAGTCAAAAATAGAGAACAAATACCAATAGAATGGGAAAAATGTAATATAGGCGAAGAAGCTAAATTTGTCCAAAAGATGACAACCAAGAAGGAAAATAATTAATAACTTTGAAATTATAGAAATTGGTATACTCCATATAGATAAGCTTACTCCTTTAAAAACCCAGTTAGAAAAACTATGTAGTGATAACCCTTTAGAAAATTGGTATAAGCATAAAAACGAGAGATAAAAATGACATTGAAAGACCAAAACAACATAATATCACAAAAACCTTTTAATAATACACAACGAGATGAAAAAAGAATTTAAAATGCATATAACGGAACTATTAGCTGGAAAACTAATCAGACCTAGTAATTCAAAGCATAGTAGCAGTGCTTTTATAGTCAATAAACACTCAGAACAAAAACAAGGAAAAACAAGAATGGTTATTGATTATAGAATTCTAAATGAAAAAACAATTACTTACAATTATCCTATACCAAACAAGATACTTAAAATGAGACAGATACAAGGTTACAATTATTTCTTAAAATTTGATTTTAAAAGTGGTTTTCATCAATTAAAATTAACCGAAGATTCTAAACAACTAACAGCATTCAAAGTCCCTAATGGGTTTTATGAATGGAATGTATTACCTTTTGGATACAAAAATGCCCTAGGAAGA